>MU277301.1:6711-50165 GCA_022160305.1 Artomyces pyxidatus | reverse complement strand
TTCACACCTTATCCGTCCAATCACTGACGATTACCAATAGAACCTGATGAGTATAAATACGAAATGGTTCAGGAGATGGTTTGCCCCATCCCCCATTGTTCTGTTGCGTAAACCTACTCATCGAGTAGCGTACTTACTACCCACCCTAAACCCTAAACCCTAACAGTATGCAGCAGACGTGCACGCGATAGCTCCTGCTTGTATCCCATCTTCTGCAGACCTTCGGTCGCCGTGGCGAGTGAGTCTGTCTGTGACAAAGGTTGAGAAGTCTTAGTAGACGGCATGGCTGGTCGGCACGAGGATTCGCGGTGAGAAGGACGTCCTTTTATACGGGGCTGCGCATGGCAGAAGCCGATAATGGCGGGCAGCTGTGTTGCGCGCCAAGCTACGTCACGAGGAAGGGAAGACGAAGGTCAGTGTGAAACAAGCAGATACTGACCTATCTTTGAGATCGCGCTCCATGGTGGTCTTCGACCGCGACGTGTATGATCATCTTGTGGGATACATATTCTGGTGGATCGTACGACGAACTATGACAGCATCGACACACGTACGAGCAGAACTCAAGAATGCTTTGAGTACGAAACTGCACCCTCAAGCAGACGCCGGAGAACGAGGGCCAAAGGTACGCGAGTAAGGGAAGATTCTTCCGGCCCGCGTTCCCTCACTTGCTTTCCGATAGCTGAGCCGGCCACGGATTCCTGCGTCAATCGAATGGAAAAACACACGCGTCAGTAAGCCAGATTCTCAACTCACAGCGTCTGTGGAGAATACCCAAGATCGAGAGCTCACAGTCACATCGCGCATACAGCTTCTACATTCCCACTAGAGCATGCACATAGATCATCCTACATAGCAATAAATCACGATTCCTTGCTGACAACCTCCTCTTCGTCTCGTGCGGGCGCGGGCGGCGGTGGCGGTGGCGTGAGCTCGGACGTGAAGACATTAGGCGTGCGCACGTTCACGAATGTGTACTGTACACGTATCGGTCCATCAGGGTGTGCGGAGACGAAATGCAGGACACGTACGTCGGCAAGCTCGGAGCTCTGGCCCCGGTTGTAGTTCTGGTAGACGAGATTTGGCTCGCTGGCGGTCGCGCGCAGCCCGGCGCGCTCTAATACCGTCCACCAATGCAGAAGGTCTGGGAACGGCCGTCCCCAGAGATGCAGTTCGAGGAGCATTTGCCCGACCGGGAGCATCGGCACGTCTTCGGGAACGGGTGCGGCGGTCGTATACGGCGGCAGGCCGTTGGGCGACTGCGCGGCGACGAATGTGGAGAGGGCATCAAACTCCCAGCCCTCGAGGTCGACCTTGAGCAGGTCGATGTGCGTGTGCCCTACAAACCGGTCAGCGTCAAGGTGCGTTCCGAGAAAGACACGACACACCATTCGCCTTCATGAGGCTCTGCAGCGTGTACAGTTTCACTTTGTCGTCCGGACCATGCGCCTCCCAGCCGGCGACTCCCCATCGTTTGAAGTGCACGCGCCCGTGTGCGTCCCATGGCCCGTCTTCGACGTCTTCTGGCGCGAGATCGAGGTTGTCCTGGCGCGTCAATGCGCGTGGAGCAGAGGAAGAGGAAGGGTCGTAGAGAAAAAGCTGGCAAAACTCCGTGCGCGCCAGGACTTCCGCCTCAAAAGAGGCGTCCGCGGGCGAGCCTGCGGAAAACAGGGGGTATATGCGTGTGTGACAGTGCGGAACCATGCTTGGAAGACGCACCGACGGAGTAGATGACACAGTCCTCCTTGTGTCGTAGGCGCGAGAGCCCGCACACCCATTTGCCACCGTCACCGAGCGCGCCGACCCGCTCAATCTCGTGAGGGCAGTTGAATGCTGGAGGGAAGAAGTCCCCTGCATGATCTGTGTTAACCGAAGGGTATAGAAGGATCAGGATGGCACGTACAGACGGTGTACGCAGGCCAGGGATCCTTGTCTGGTGGGAATCTGCAACCGCTGTGTCAGGGATGGCCGCGGCGAGGACGTTTGGCACGCACAGGACGATGTTCTCGGGGCGCGGCCCATATTTTGTGATAAGGCGTTCGCGCATGCGCAGCATGCGTTGATACACCCTTTCTGCTCGTTGGACGCTCGCGGAGAGCACGCCGGTCTCCGTTTGGACATGTGGGGTGGAAATGTGCGGACGCGGAGTGTAAGACGAGCGCAGCGGCGAGTCTGGGAGGAGTAAAGCGAGCGTTCCGAGGAGCAGGAGACCGAGGAGGATAGTGTAGCGGGGGTGACGGCGAGGGAGCATGGTTGCTCGCTGTTGTGGGAGGAGGGAAAGTGTGTGAGCTGGTCGTCGCGCAGTGTTCCGGCGCTTTCGGGCGTCGCCGAGCCGTCCCCGACGGCGGCGGGCGCCTTCGTCTTCGTCAACCTCGGGACTATCACCGGCGGCGGCGGCGACGACGACGACCGCAGCACCGACGTCGACAACGTCAAGAATGGTCTGCGTGAAGCATACGGACTACTTGCCAAGCCGACACCTGGCGCCAGGCATTTCGGCACGGGCGACCATCGCCTTTCCTCGTTTCGTAACCGGCCGTTGTTCTTGACATCCAGTCTCACCCTACGCTGCTGGCGAAACTCTAGAGGAAATGTCTATACCGGAGTGCGGTAGATGTGTAGAAGATCGATGGTGGGGGGTCGGGAGGTGAGTAATGAGAGTCAGTGGTCGCATGTCTTTGAAAACTCACTTTCATCAGATTCGTCTGTAGCAACCACCAGTCAGGGCCCTTGGAGGAACAAAGAGCCTCCATTCTGTCGCCGTAGCTCAATGGGCTCGGGACGCTATCGCGTTCAAACGATACTTCTATGTGCTGCCGCCTCGTGGTGCGTAAGTCATATCCGCTCGCCACGTTCCCCATAAGGACCACCGCGCTTCACCATCGTGCCCCACCGTTGGTTATTTATATACTCAACGGGATAATGAGCCCGCCCATGCGTACTACCGATCGACAATTGGTCTAATATCTGGGACATCACACGTGCGTTTCTGTTAGTAGGTTCGAGAGATTGTTCACAACCAGTCAGAGGCTTACCCCATGTACGTATTGTGCCCTATGTATGCGCCCTCGCTCGTCTACGGACGTTTATCAGTCACGTCGCTTCATCAAAGTCTATAATGCTCGATACGCGGGAGCCGCGAGGCTATCGGGACAAGCACTCGAAGCAACGAAGAAGTAATTCTTGGTTGTCACCAAACGCAGACAATTCAGTTCAAGCAATGGGAACTGACGCGATTGCCTTAGGTCTAGCCAAACAATTATGCCTCGGCGGCGGTTAGCGTGATTCGTATGGTCGTTGACTTAGAGGACCTCGAGGCTCGAGGTATGTTCCGATGCTGATCACACTGTCCAAATAACGAAACCCATATTATAGACACCCAATAAATATGCAAAAATAAGTAAGAAAGAATTAAATCAACGACGAGGTTCCTGTTCCGTCGTCGTCGTCGTCATTGGAGTTACTTATACTTCCTTGGCAAACTTGTAAGGAGTGGCTGTTGGCGCGGCGGCGGCGGAGGACACCTCCTCGTTGAGGCCGAAGGGGCCGAAGGGCGGGAAGGGGAACGGGAACGGATAGGGGAAAGGGAACGCGGGCGGGCGGGCAGTGCCGCCCGGGCGGCGCACGGACTCGGTGGAGGAGGGCGAAGGAGCGGAGGCGGTAGGCTGGGGAGCGGAGGCAGACGACGGGGCGACGGGCTCAGCAGACGAGGGAGCGACGGGCGCAGCAGACGAGGGAGCAACGGGCGCAGCAGACGAGGGAGCGACGGGCGCAGCAGATGAGGGCGCGGCGGGTGCAGAGGGTGCGGCGGACGAGGGGGTCGGAGCAGCGGACGAGCGCGCGATGGAGGCGGTGGGAGCGGCGGACGAGGCGGACGCCGGCGCGGCAGTGGAGGAAGCGCGGGCAGTGGACGATGCGGGTGCGGTAGCGTTGGGCGGGGCGTTTCCAGCGTCAACGGGCTGCAGCTGCGCGGTGGGCTGCGTGCCGCGCGTGATGTTGCAGCGCTGGAGGCACTCGTCTACGCCGTAGGCGACGTTGTCGGGGATCTAGTGCCAAGTTAGTGCGCGGTCAAAGGTGGCGGCACGAGGGGGCGGATATACCTTGGACTCGAGACCTTGGATTTCAGTGACGCCGAGGCCGCCGAGCGCAGCGCCGATGATGTCCGCGGGGAGACCGAAGTCTGAAGACATCGGATATCAATATCAAGTTGTCAGAAGGAGAAGTTGGCGGCAGCTTACAGCGCTGGCCGACCTGCTGGACGCCGGGGTCCTCGTTATTGAACGCGGCGACAAACATGGCGGGTTCTAGAGTGGCGCAGAACGAGTGAGCACAGGGAGAGAGTGGTCGTGAGGACTGGCACACACCGCAGCTAGGGTTCATCTCGAAGTGGATGGCGCCCTGTGGGAAGACGGTCGCAGAGCCGGGGGCAATCTCGACGTCGATGAAGCGCGCGCCGTTCTCGACCAGGACGCCGCCGCGTAGAGTGGTGTTGAGCGAGAAGTTGATCTCCGTGGCACGGGGGTGGGTGTGCGGGGTATTCTACGGGCACAAAAGTCAGGATCATGCTCGTAAGACAGTGATCGGACGAGCACTCACCATACCGCACGGGCCCAGGAATCCAATAGCTAATCGGTAATCATATGAGTCCTATGTAAGGGGTGAAAGATTGACAAAGACACGCACTCATTGAGACACCGTTGCCAACGACGCCGGGGAAGTTCTCGGAAGTGGCAGCAACAGTATGCCCGGCCGAGCCGGTAGTGACACCAGAGGGCGGCGCGAGAAAGTTGAACAAGAGCTGTAGTTGGGTATCTATCAGTAGACCACCCATAGAAAGGTGCAGTTCACACGCACGTCCTCGTCCGAGAGGAGGTTGAGGCGGTCGACCTCCGTCGGTGCTTGGCGAAGCGAAGCCACGAGCTGTGCAACTGAAGAGGTTTGTGCCTTTGCTACAGAGCACCCGAGGGCGAGGGTGCTGAAGAGGGCGAGCGAGAGCATTATGAGAGATTGAGGTTGGAAAAGACTGGGTTAAAATCAAAGGATCTGCTGAAGAGTGGAAAGGAACTCTGAAGAGGCCGATGATGGAGTTCTGGAGGGCCCGCTCGATCCCTTTTATTCTGTCTGAACAGCGGGCGGAGGCGGGATGCCGATACATGCGCATGCGCATGCTTGCAGGGGTACAGGAGAGACCTGCGCGCCGCTGCGACCTGTGCTTCGCGTGCCTCGGAGCGCAAGTTGTCGATGCCAAGATTCCTACAAGCGCACAGTCAGTTTCAGTACCTTTGTGGCTCGAGAGTTCTCAATGGTGGCTGAATCGCCCACAGCAGATCGCAGTATTGCCATAGGAGCGCAGCGCGAGATGTGATTATTCGAATAGTATTACTGAGGTCGATAGACGACAGGTAGATGTAGACCTGGCGTGGTAGAGGAGAGGAGACTGCATCAAGCGAGGAATTAGACGTTGTTTGAATTGTCAGGGACCACTTCTACCGACCGTCGAATCCCAGGTAAAGTCAGATGCCGTGCCGATAAGCGCGGTGTGACGGTCAGGCGCTTCCCGCAAACCGCGTCTGCAGAGGGATTACGGCGCAGTATGTCGGTGCCACAGCTTCACGGAATACGACGGCGTTACTACCCTGCAACGAAACATCAACTGAGCACGTCAAACCAGACTCTCATGACTCGACTGTTCCCCATCACTTCTCACGTTCTTCCGTGCATCTGCGCGGATCTGCGCCCACGCCCGCATGCCACGAACGGCGGAGCGTCACGCAGACTATCAATCCGCAAAATTAACGAAAATTGATTCGCTTTGTCCTCTACGCGCACATGAAGGAAGACGTACGGAATTGGCGCCGAGTGCGATCGCCCCGGGGCCGCATGCAGCTATTCCTCCTCTGATCTGGTGTTTGAGCAGAAGTACGTCGTCACCACGCAATATCCACAGCAAGATGTAAGGCACAAGCGGCACTGGCGCAGCGCACTGACGACATCAGGAATGTAGCCGGGGCGTGCATCTGCCAGTGTGCGCGCAAACTTGCAAGATGCGTCGACCGTGACGGGTTGCGGCAGAAGGAGGTGTACAAGTATTGAGCAGAGAGGTCGGAGAAATTGCCAGAGTAATCGGGCAGCGCAGTGAGAGCACAGCTAACTTCATCGTTGACTCCGTGACGACCGTCCGAGTCACAGTGCTGTTCGACATACCCTTTGTATCAGAGAGTTGAAGTAAGATGTCCTCGAGAGAGTGAGAGGTCAAAAGCACTAGATCGTGCTTCCACCTCGTTGGAGATGGTACGTCGAGGTCGAAGGGAAGGACTTGGAACTTAGAAAGTCCTCCAGCTCCCGGGGCGCGTGGGTATTTCGGCCAGCGTCGGCAAGTCGGCACGCAGCTTCGGAGGTCGACCCTCCGTGCCGACATGCCGCTCAATCCTCTCCCATCCTCCACCATCTCGTCTGACGACTCCGAATCGCAGTCCACATTTGTTTCAAAGTGCTCTCCCTTTTTCTTACTTGAAAGGTATCGTCTTGCCTGAATGAAGCGAATATACGTTATCATCGGTACGTGACAGGTTTAGCATTGCAGCGCGACTACTCAGAGGAACACCGACACACCGAATTAGTTGTTCTGCAAGGGAGACGGGAGCAGGAGCGATATCACAGTATATCACGGGTGCGTGCATTCTACTCTGCTCTGTTGGTGTTTTCCGCGCCATTTCTGTCGTTCTTGATGGGAGAGCCGTGGTAGTGCCTCATCGTCATTCTTCGAAACGAGGCCACAACCATCAGGCATGCCCGTCGAAGAGGGGTGGGGTCGCAGGTCATCGACCGATATCCTCTACACCGACACTCTTTCGCCAACAACTAGGTTATGCCTTGCTACACCGCACGCGGTGGCTCCCTAATCATGCCCATCTCCAAGTCCCACTCACGGTCTAGAATCGCCATCTCAAGCACGTCGATCCATCTGCCGTAGTGCCATAGTACCTCCTTCGCGACGCCTTCTACCCTGAACCCGCTGTCCTCGCCATCAGCTCGCATCTTTGCCGACCTGTGTGGCGTGTACTCACATTTTCCTGTACACCGCGATCGCCGCCGCGTTCGCGCCAGCGACGGTCAGCACTACGCGATGCAGCCTCATCACGTTGAATGCGTATGCGGTGGTCCACTACGTGATCTCCGTCCCGAGGCCCCCCTCCCCGCGCCAATTTTTCTTCAGCTCGACCCCGAGCTCGCCGCTGCGGTTGCGCCCTGTGCGTCATCAGCGTGATCTGGCCGACAAAGTCGCCGGTCTCCTTGTCCCACGCGAGCGCCATGAAGTGGTCCTTGGACGTCGCCTGCGCAAATTCCTTCGTGAACTCGTGAGAGCGGAGACGCGTGTAGTCGTGGAGGATCAAGGTGCTCTGGACCTCGGCGTCGTCGTTGACGAGGTCAACGAGGTCGCTCAGGTCGCTGTCTTTGTACGGGCGGAAGATGGTCCGGCCTGTGTCGAACATGGCACTTGTCTGCTAAGGCTATTCTGTCGTCTCTTTATATTCCCTGAAAAATAACGATAACCCACTATCACCAGTGATTCTGCGTTGAGCAGCATCCACCACGTATCAGGGAAGCGACATCTCTCGTATACGCCATCGTCGGCCCTTGAAACTGCTGCGAGCTTTCTCGAAGACTGAATTCAACGGGAACCTACGCTATGTCTTCCTGCCTTACGAATGGTCGCTCGTGGCTGCCGCATCGTCTGCCGAAAACGCCGATTGTTGATTGGGTGGCAAACCCGCGAAAGTCACAAAGACAGGATATTACACTGAGAAGAAAGGACGACCTACTGGTCAGGCGGGACGTACTCACGTCCAAGGCAGCGCAACATGTCGCGATCGTGCTGCGGCTTGATCTCCCCGCCAGCCATCACACCGTCTGCCCAGACAATCTCCTCTGACTTGTTGATCAGAAGGGGGTACCGCGTCTGCCCAGCTCTGCCCGCCCAGTCAAAGTCAATCAACATCGCGCCGTTCTTCTCCGCACCATCCTTCGACGTCACTAGAATGTTCGGCCTTCGAAGGTCTCCATAGACGAAGCCTGCGTCATGAAGTAGCGAGATAGCCCGCTCTACATCGCCGCAGATGCCCTCAGGGACCACGCCGTCAAAGTACTTCTGTTTGCCGGCGTTGTACTTGCGGAACCGCCGGTACGCGGTCTCGCCTTCGACGTAGTCCATCACGACCATCTGGAAGCCTCCGACCACGGCCGTGCACAGGTGCAGCGCAGGCGCGAGACCCGCCTCAGCGAGAAGTCTGTGCGCATCCGCGCAATAGCTCTCGCAGAACTTGGTCACCACAGGCCTGCCGTCGAGCTGGCCGCGGTACAGCGCGCGTCGATAGTCGTCGGACGGCTTCCCATCGTACGCGAACCACGACTCGTACGCGAGGCGGTCGACGAGCGCCTTGTCCGCGGGAGATAACGTGGGCGGGAACGGCGGACGGGGGAAGAGCGCGGCGTCGTCTGGGGTGGGGCTCGGCGTCAGTGTCGCGTAGTAATTATGTAGGCTTTTCACCAGCACGGACGGCGCGGAAGAACCGCACAAGGTTGAGGGCCTGCGCCTGGTTACGCGGGCCCATCCCCAAGTACATGTAGTCCGTGAGAGGCTCGATGACCGGAACAGGTGTCAGGACGGCCCCGAGCACACAGAGATGTGGCCCCGCCAGCGCGATGATGATGCACGGGCACGACGATGCATTATGGCTGCTGAGGTGGCTCTGTCAGAATGGCATGACCTCCCGTCCGCCACTCGACGATTGCGTTCCGATCCAATACCTTCCCTCCCGCGCCTTTGACAATGACAATGCGTTGCGCAAAAGGTGGAACGGCTATCTTGCGGCTATCCCACTGCCAACGCCCCGCGGCTCGACTGGCGACCGCGTCCTGGACGTCACGTGCACCCGACTCACTCTCCAGCGCTGCTGAGCACCCCGCCCTCCATTGCAGTCCGACACGCCCTGCCATGCTCCCCCACGCGTGTCCTCGCCGCCGCTACCGTGTTGTGCTGGAGGACGTCGGCGAGCGGTTGCAGCTCTGTCTGGGATACGCCGCTCTCTTCGGCGCCCTGGACGGCGCCCTTTCCGGTGAGCGACGCCTCGCCACCGTCTCCGCGCGCTGACGTGCGCAGGCATCGGCGCCCTGCACGCCGCGGGGCTCCTGCACGGGGACGTCGGCGCACACAGCATCCTGCGCGTGCGGCGGGCAGGCAGCGCGGGGCACATGGGCGTCGTCGTCGACGTCGATTGCGCCGCGGCTGACATGCGCGCGGTGAGTACGCCAGCCCCGTCGGCCGTCCGAGAGAGCTGATTGCTGTGCATGAAGGGAACCATGCCCTTCATGGCTGTTGAGGTGATGTTCCGACAGTATCACATCGCATCCGTCACTCGAGAACTTCTTTCCGCGCCCGCGCCCCCCTTCCGCTCGCATGTCTTCCACGACGTCGAGGCTGTGTGGTGGATCTGCCTGTGGTTTCTGTGCTGTTATGCCCCCGCGGCGTCGACCATCCGGCGGGGCCTCGACCACCCTCTCGACGCCCTGTTCTCGAGCGCTGCCGGTCGCAGCAACGTCTAGAGCTATCCGCTTCACAGCCATCGAGTCCTCGGCACCGTCCTCCCGCCCTCGATGCATCCAGCATTGACAGTCGAGCTTTTCGAATGGCAGATGGCGATCAAGGAGAGGAAGGGCGCGGTGTACCGGCGGTGCGTGGACATGGACGGGCGCGTCATCGCGGGGGAGTCTCCTGCGCTCGTGGAGGACGGCCGGCTCGTTTTGCAGCGGATGATCCAGGCGGTCGGCGAGCACTCCGACTTGCAGCGCGCGGTCGCTTCCGTACATCCGAAGAAGCTCGGCAACGAGGACTCGGTCTAACAAGGTGCTGCCAGAGAAACGGAAGCAGAGGTGACCTGGCATTGAAGGCATATACGGCCCATGATGCAGTCTCTGGACTCGCGAGCATTGGGATATCTTTTGTCTGTACGTTTCAGTTGTGCCCCAGCCGCCGTCGCTTGCGACTGACGTTACCCACCTCAACGCTAACGTCTCCATGCAGATATGCTATACCTCCTCCCAGCGCATATGCAAGTGATGCCGATGTGTGCGGGCAGACTCAGAAGGAAAGAGGCCGGAGATGCATTGTCACATTCCCGCGCGAACGCGAGACGGGTCCGTGCGCTCCTGTGAGTGGCACGCACATATATTGTATATTACCGCGCCTCCGACCCTGCGTTGCGAGAAAGGTTGGAACGGCTACGCTGGGACAAAATTGTACAATTTACAGACTAGCTATGGCAACATACTAGCTCAAGTCACTAGAGAAGTGATGTTACAGAACTCAAAGCGGGCTTCAGACTCGAGAAGTTGGGCGATGGCATAGAAGCCTTTCGCCAGTCTAATAGCTCAATTGTCAATCCTGGATGCGCCGAGGGCGGGAAGACGGTACCGAGGCTTCGATAAAGGTGAATCGCATAGCTCCAAACAACAATGCGACTGGCGGCGGCTGAGAGGATGGTGCGTCGACGTCGCGGGCAGGTAAAAGCAAAGACAACAGGGAGATCCACCGCACGGATTTGATGTCATGGAAGACGTGGAATGGCAAGGGGGACGTTGGGTCGGAGAGCGATTGTCGATATGATGTGATACCCTCTTGACACCGCCTCAACAGCCATGAACGGCATGGTTCCCTTTATGCACACCCATGATCAGCTCTCAGAGCACTGCAGGGGTGACGAACTCACCGTGCGCGTGTCAACCGCCGCACGCTCGAGGTCGACGATGACGCCCGTATGTCCTACGCTGCATTTCCGCTGCAGGCGCAGAATACCACTGTGATGCTCACCGGCAACGGCGCCTTGAAGGAAATTAAAGAAGGGGGATCGCGGAATATCCGACAGCCTTGGACAGCTCGCCGACTCCCGACGACGTCGAAAACAATGCGGTAGTGGCGGCGAGGACACGGGCAGGCCTGGTAAGGGTGTGCCGCGGGATGTGCAGGGAGAGCAGGCGGCCTGTGTGAGTCGCGCGAGCTTCCTGTCGGGCTAGGCGATGTTGAGGCGATGGCTGCGAGGGTTGGAATCTGGGTTGTCGGCCAGGGGAAAGCGTCAAATCTGCTGCACACATGTGAGCCGATAACCCGACTCACCGCTCACCATTTGCTACCTTGTTTGGCGCCATGGAGAGGAGATGGCGGGCTGCGAGCAACAGCGAGCGCGAGCGGCGGAGGGAGCGCAAACAGGATCGCTGCTCGTCGTCACCCCGGCGGCGTCGTCACCCTCCTAGTCTCCCAGAGGCAGAGCAGTCGAACAAGTCAACCTTCGTACCTCAGGATCCTGCACACCCTCCGTGCGCTATGGCAGAGACATTCACTCGTGCCCCCCGCACCACGCCCGCGCTGATCGGCGCCGTCCGTCTTCAAGTGCACCTCTGCGCCCTCCATGACACGCTCAGGTCCGTCGAGTTCTTCTACCAGACGGGTGGCAAGCGAAGCCGCGATGCATGGTAGGAGGTAACCAGCGGGCTAAACCCCTAAGCGTCGGTCAGCGTGCCCGCGTCATGACGCGCGTCGCTCACTGAGCAGACCACCGTGCTCGACCAACGCCACATACCGTACTCACGTCTGGCTCACGTCCTAGCTCGGTCCCCGGCACTGGCAGCACACCCCGCCTTCCCCTCTCCTCACAACGAACGATAGGACGGACGAAAAGCTTCCAAGTGCGTTCATCCTCTCTCATCCTCGCTGCCCGATCGCCAGGCTGCCCTTCTCTCGCGCCCTCTCTCGCCTCGACGGCGGCACGATCGCTCGCCCGGCCGACCTCGCTCCCTCGATCGCATCGGTCGCCGTGCCTATTCAGCGGGCAGGTGTCAGAGAGCCGCGCAGCCCGGACCGGGGCGTGCTATTCCGTTCATGGATGGTGCCCCCGCGCGTGTGGAGGGGCGAAGAGGCCTCGGGAGGGCAAGTACTGTGGCACGGTGAGTGGGATAGCATGCATCATGGCTGATACGGAGCGGCAGGCCGTCTGGCGCCGGCACGTGGCATTCTATGGAACCGCCCGAATCGCCATGCGCAGCTTGTGCGCGGCGACCATCGTCTACACATCAAGGTATCGCGCCCTGTTCGAACACGTGTACACTGCGCTGCGCGGTGCCTTCGTCTCTGCTGGAGGACAGATGCGGAACCCCGGCCAGAGCGCTCGGCTCATGAGAGGAGGGACAGCCTAGACACTCGCCGCGGATATCTGTTCAGCGCAAAGCCTTGCCATGAAAGAAACCGCAGCAGCGCTATCCTGACATTATGCCATGCGTGGGGGTGCAATATGAGAAGGGGCTCGGGATGGACAGAACACTTGTAAAGTACGGATTCGCGCGACTGACGCAGACACACGTCCAAGGCTGCCCAAGGGCCTACAGGACCTGCACGACCCGCTCCGCACGCATCCGAGGCCACGACAGCCAGCCCGACTCGCGACGCAAGATCTGGTCATTCAACTGCAGGCGTTATCAAAGCAAGTATCGAGCAAAGCACGGCGGGACAAAACGGTATGTGCACTAGGCGCCGCCCCGCCGCCCCCAGCGAGCGGGCCGCAGAACTCGGCAGAGGTGTCCGGCGCCTCCGCCCGGCGGCGCACCTCGCGCGCATACGCCTGCCGGTCCTCCGCGACCTGCCGCGCCAGGCTGACCAGCGGCGCGCGGCGCGACTGCGCGAGCGCCTCTGCTCCGCTGGCCGCGCCGACCACGACCATGCCGACGCGGTCCACGGGTGCGAGCGCGCGGGGCTCGGGGTCAAGCTGGGCGGGTGGGGCGGTGTCGACTCCGGCGGACGGGGCGCGGGGGTCGACGGGGACGGGTGCGCGCGCGGGGTCGCTGCGCTGGGATGGAATTTCGCCCTCGATTGGTGTGGGGCTGGTCGGGGATGGCTGTGCCTCGGTGTCTGTGGGAGACGGACTGCGAGAGGGCGGGGCGGGTGGTGGGCTGTCCATGGGCTCGAGAAATGCAAGACAGGCGGACCTGGAGGGTGTATGGGACGGAGCAAGGGGTGTATGGCCCTTTAAATGCGCTGGCAGCGGGTGACTCGGATGCTTGGAGAGCGCGCGACTGTCAGCCGGGTCCGTGTCAGTCATCCAGAGTCAGAGTCTGCGTGCCCGTCGGATCGCGGTGCGCGTCCACGCGGCGCTCGAGAAGACGGCGAGCACGATGTGTGTAGGAGTGCTGTAAGCGACAAAGACAACACTCACGCGTCCCATAGTGCCGTTGGTAGCGAGAAGCTGAACTGCTGCAAAGTGCGAGGGTGGGCACACTGTCGCGCTGGAGGACATCCGGCGGGAAACATGGAGGACGTATCTCCGGGCGGACTGCTGCGCGATCACCGTGCACGTCAGGCTGAGTCACAGGCTCATGCGTCATGAACGCTCATCTCGTTTGGGATGTTCTTGAGCATCACCGTGGTGCGCTTGTCCAGCGCTTGCGTTGCGTGCACTTCTCCCACTGAACCAGTGACTGACTTGCGCTGCGGCGCAACGAACCCTTCGCACAACGTGTCGAGGGAAAGCACCTCCTAGAACGACGGCACAGCGATGCGGTTGACGTGCACACTCCGGGTCCCCTCCAGAACGTGTCGAGCGACGTCCACGGCGCGCTGTCCACACGGAGGGACTGCGATACACAGGAAACACGCGGACACCTGTACGCGCGTGCCACCGCGTTGAGAGAAGAGGTGGGATGCCAAGTGCGCGCGCGCTCGCGCTTGGGAGTCGGAGTGAGGGGATTGAAACTGTGTGGGATCGGAAGACGTGCTGAGGCTGCCACATGAAGCTTGAAGCCCGCGACAGGTGTTCGTGAAGAGTACGTCGTGATACAAGTCGACAGGCCTGTCGCCATACTAAGAGTCTGCACGCCCTAAGAACGCCAAGGTGCATATTTTTGGAACTGTGCTGCGTATGAACGAACGCCTCTTGTCCGTATAGTATGGGATCTGTGCGCCGTGACGACGGCACTGAGACCTGGATACGCGCGTATGGCGACCACGGAATCCCTTGTATTGTCGTATATACTTGACACGACGAGAACAAAGGAGAAGCACAACGTGTCGTGAACTTCAAAGGTACGTCAGGGACAACAAGTATAAAACGCGGGCAGCACTGAACCGTACGGATCCTTGGGACCAGGTGCCCACATCGCGCAGACTCTGTACTCCTCTTCTTCGGGCGGGACGGTGGCGAGGACCAGAAAGCCTCAATACGCACCGGCGGTGAATCCTAGGAAGCAGCCCACGACGTTGTCCATCTGAGTGCATTAGTCGGCGCAGGCGTCAAGGGTGGTTGGATCGGTGTGTGAGCGAGCTGAGTCAATTTACAATTACATTGGCCCAAGGCGACCCCGGTTAGCGACCGCGACCCCGGACACCCTGCGGTAGGCGTCCGCTGTGGCTGTGCTGCCTTATGTTTCCGTATGTCGTCTCGATGTCGTCTCGATGTCGTCTCGTTCTGCGCTGGCGCACAATGATCCATCGATTTTCTTTCTCTCACGTATACACGCAGGCATCCACCCTTCTCCCGACAGGGAGACGCGTTTTTCCTCCCTCCTTCGTCGGCACGTACTGTCTGTCACGCCAATCTGCTCGTCACCGTGTTGTTTCTTCCGCTCGGCTCGCTCTACTTCATCTTGGGCCTGCTCAGAGCTGGCGCAGAATGAGAGGCTCTCATGGGTCTACGTGGTGCCTGTATCTCCCTCCCTTCGTGCTGCCCTCCTGATTGGCAACGATCCGACACTACCACACGAGCTCATGTAGGTCTGGTCAACCGAATGGCATACACTGCGCTGGATGACTTTCCCGCTCAGTGTCCTCACACTATGCCCGAGACCAGCGCGCATGTGTGCCTGACAGGTCAACGAGACTAACCTGGATAACCGCACTCGCAGGCGGTGCTCGAAGCTTTACGACATGCATACAGAAGACATCTGGCGGCTATCCTCGTTTATCGGAAGCCCTGGATGAAGGCACTGATATGCCTCCTGGACTGCGTGGGGGCACTGATCCAACGAAGCGCTCACAGCCTTGCTCATCGATAACTCCAGCCGTCCTGGGGCCTCGGTTGTCTATGTTTTCCTCTCTTCCCCCGCCACCTTTTTTGCATACAGATGCACCAATGCCTGACGACATAGAGTTCGAAGCCACCTCTGAGCAGGTGAGAGGTAACTCCTACGCTTACTCTCCCTCCCGTGTTTCCTATTAAATTGCTGTTGTGGAACAGCAGGAGGTCCTCGCGCAACGAATAAAAATGGTCAGTGATTCGTATGGACAAGGACAAGGTTTTGACCTTGTTCGCTCAATAGGTGAACCCGACGATCCGTCCGGGAGAATATGGTCGTTGTACCTCTCCCACGCAGAGAAGTACGACAAGACGCTCTCGGAAAGTTGGAAAGGTGACACGGAGGGGATCCTTGTATTCGTAAGTAGATATAGTGTCCCTTGTTTATCCCGTGCTGGACGCTCTCTTTCGCAGACAGGGTTGTTCTCCGCGACGGTCTCGGCCTTCCTCGTCGAAAGCTACAAGAATCTCCAACCGGATTCTGGAGACGCCACAGTCCAGCTCCTCACCCAGATCTCTCTCCAGCTCGCTGCGATCGCGAATGGGACCCACCCAGCGGGCTCGCCACACCTCGTTCAGCAGCCCACTTTCCGGGCTCCGTCTACTGCACTGCGCGTCAACATTGCTTGGGTCCTGAGCCTCGCCCTCAGCCTGACGTGCGCACTCGCTGCGACGCTCATGCAACAGTGGACCCGGCGATACATGCAGGCAGTCTCGCGGCATAGCGTCTCGGCACTCGGCGAGCGCGCACGTATACGCGCATTCTTCGCGGAAGGGGTGGAGAGGTTCGGCATGTCACACGCCGTCGAGGCGATCCCGGCGCTCTTGCACCTGGCTGTCTTCCTCTTCTTCGCGGGCCTCGTAGAATTCATGTTCTCAAACGATGTCCTTGTCGGATGCATCACGCTCGCCTTCGTGGTGTGCTGTGCGGCCGCATACATCACGCTGACGATCATCCCGATCCTTTTCCACAACAGCCCTTACCAGACGCCCCTATCGGCGATACTGTGGAATATCTTCCAACGGATCCTGTTCTTGTACTGCTGGCTCATCCGGACCTCGGCGATGCCGGCGCTCAACTTGGCGGAAGACTTGGCCCTCAAGAACAGGATCCATCTGTCCGACTTGCTCACATGGTGGGCCATGCTCCCCGCCAACTTGTATGCCTGCAAGAACAGGCTCGCCAACGGGATGCGCCGGACGCGGGAAGACTCCGCGGAGGACGTGTCCTTCCGGGTGGCCTCCAGGGCGCTGGCCTGGACCCTCGAGTCCCTGGACAAGGAGCACGAGCACGAGGCGTTCCTCTCCGGGATGGCGGATTTCGCGCGCTCGCAGGTTCCGGATGCGCCTGCGATCCTGGTGGACGTCATGCTCGTGCGCGGGCATCTGCGCAACAGCATCTTCAAGCTAGTCCCTCCACACCCCCACGTCCGTGCGCTCACACCCGTGGCGATGCGCTACCGCCGCATCGCCGCCAGCGTGGAGGCGCTGTGGGTGCTCGCGCACGCGATCAGCACGGCCGCGGTGCGGGCCGATTTCCAGATCTACGACGAGAGGGGGCCGCTGCACACCCTTGCCTCCGAGATCAACGGGTACAGGCTTCACGTGTACCCGACCGCCGAGCTCGCGGACACAGAGTTTGCCGATCTCGAGGCGCGCATCGACCTGACGAAGGCGTGCACGAACGCGCTGCTCAATCGTCTCCGGATCATGGGCCTCCAGACCAAGGCGCTGCCCCCCAGCGACGCGCCCGCGCTTGCAGACGCCATGCACATCCCGCTGGACGTGCTGCGCGCTGACCTGCAGGACGGCAGGACGGCGCAGCTCGCGAATCTGATGGGCTTCGCCGCGTGCGCGTGCCGCCGGATCGAGCAGACGCGGCACGTGCGCCCCGACGCGGACCCGTGCCTCGCGCTCGCGGGCCAGACGCTCTGGGCCCTCGCGCGCGACTTTCAGAACCGCGCGCACGTCTCCGGCGCGGCGCGGACGGCTGTCGCGGGGCTCTACCATGCGGTGCTGCTGCTGTACGCGGGCCCGTCGGTCGCGGGCGCGGAGTCTGCGGAGGACGAGTCGGCGGGCAGGGCGTTGTGGGGGGATGTCGTGCGCGTGCTCCGCGATGTCGTCTGGTCGACGTCGGCGGAGGGGTGGCATGGGCAGCCCGGGGGACTGGGGGGAGCGCCGTTGCCGGACCCGCCGATCCAGCCCGAACCGGCCCCGCCAAATACCCAGTTTCAGGACGCGGGCAGCTCTTCATGACGCGTAGACCGGTTCCGTGCTCGAACGTCGGCGTTGGTACCCTCAAGCTTCCATCCGTCTGTCGCAGGAGCTACACCAGATGCGTCCTCGTATATTCGAGCCGCCGGGAAGAGTTTGAGTCCAAATCTGGCGGTGAAGCTATGGCACGGGGCGTGGGCGTGACGCACAAGTCCGTCGTGTTCTTTTTTTTTTTGCAAAGGTCGCTTGACCGACATACCAGACCTCCCGACCACGGTAGACGTCGCCAATCCGACGACGAAATAACTTTATCAGGGCCAATAGACTATTTGACCTAGACTGGAAAACGGTGAGAGTCATCACCTGAATATCTACGCGCCGAGCAGCCACGGCTTTTCGCCAATATATCATGGTTTCGTGCTGGCTGCGAAGGTGCGCACCGGGCCTGCTCAAACCTGTCCACTTTTCCGAAGGTGCAAAGGTGAGCGCGATTGAGCGAGCGGGCTAGGTGACGGTGGCGCTCCCCCGCTCCCCCATTGTATGAAGAGACTACCGGCAATGCGCTGTGTGTACGTACGTCCCTTCGTTTCACGTCTGCGCTCCTGGGCATATTCTACACAAGGTCTACTGATACATGATCTAATTATACAGATGCATCGAGTGTCCGAATCCCAGGGATATCATGCCGTTGGCTTGCACACTACGGCCAATCCGCACATCAACAGAACCCTCGTCACTGCTGCGACATCCTCTCCTCGTCATCATGGCGAGGGCCGCGGCTAGCCAGCGAGCTCACCGCGCACGAAGATGCCCGACACTACATGAAATGCTGGTTGGAAGTCAGTATGTGTAAACGACGATCGAGATCAGCTGGGACGCACCGTATGCCCACTCTCCGAGAAGCCGCCGCCGCCTCCCGAATATCCGGTATACGGCGCTGTATACATGGAATTAGTGAAGACCGGCTCTTGTGGATGGATATCACATAGAGTGATATCGCTTCCAGTGAGAAGATATGTCTGCAGACGGGCTCGGGAGAACAGTGGATAGGGATTGCCAGTCGAGCCGGCTGCCCGAACGGCAGAAATGGCCTGGCATGCTCTCGGGACATTGAGATAACTGCCGTTCAAAACGTCAGCCTCACCTCGAGATGAAGACGGGAGTGAGGCCCACCTTGTGGCACACAAGCGCCTGCCGTAGGCGGCATAACGGGGGTGTGAGAGTAGGATTTCCAGCGCAGCGCCAGACGACAGGAGAGCACAGGTCGCTCGACTGAAAAAAGGCCGGATAATTGGGCATTTGCGGGCGGAGAGCGAGCTGGGGCGCACTCACGGTACATCCATCGCGTCTTTCACATATACGCACAGCCTCCTGCATGCCTCGATAAATATATTCTCTCTGGTAACGTCTCCATTCGGCATTGGTGGAGGATTGGTATTTGAGGTTCTGCGCCAAACTTCATTTGCTTGGTTGACAAGGTGTGGAGTCGGGGGAACGCCAAACATGTGAAGTGTCGATAGAGCAGGCATAAACACATTGACGAAGAACTCCAGCTGCCTCCCACCGTCGGGAGAGTGTGTGAGGGTAGGAAATTGTTGTGCGGTCGGCCAATGAGCTGAGAAAGCCATGGCTAAGGAGGTACGTTAGATTAGGAGGGGATCGGACGGGCGGGGCTGGGCGGGGCGGAAAGAGAGCAATGCAGCACTCGCGCGCTTGACCACCGCCGATCTGACCAGTCGTCTCAGCCGTCCACGTCTAATTTCCCAGTCAGCTGCGTGTCCGCGGCGGACGCGGCGCGGCGATCCGGGCGGTCTGGCGGACGTTCTCACGAATATCGCGAAAGGCGGCATATGTCGAGGGGTGTGGGGGTCCTTGCTGAGGGCTACGTAGGAGTGTGCACCGGTCGGGGTCCCTGAAGTACCCCCGTGCGAAACGCTCATCAAATTCCAGTGAATACAAGAGTTCGCACGCACCTTTCAAGACGACTTCCTCCATACCCTTCATCTCCTACGACGACCAGCAACGAACGAGCCGGCGCTAGACTCGGATAGCGCTCTGTCGAATTTTGATTGGCCAGCGGATGTGGATATTGTGGTATTCTTGACAGACTCGAAGGAAAGACAGGAGAGGGAAGGAATGAGGGGGGAGACGGTAAGGAGACATGCAAAGAGTGAGGAGGAGGGAAGAGAAGAACTTGGAGAACAAGGGCTGGCGGCAACCACACAAGGAAGCTGTTATAATGGAGCCCATCTAGGGCGTCCCACGGGGAAGCGGCACGGCGTCCTGCGATACGCGCGAATGGGACGTGATCTTTATCGTTTGTGGAAAGCTGACGCCCCGCCCTGGCCCTGGCATGGCTTTGATCTGTGCTACCTAGGCGGTGTACTTCGGGAAGCGACGCGTCTACACTGTGTACGCACAATCAGCAGATCGTGGAAATCACATGTACCAGGCATGTGTTGTCAACTCGCGAGCTTGCCGACCGTGTCCTGGATTTCTCCAGATGGGTAGACTATAAGTTAATAATAAACGGGAACTCACTTGATTCATCACAGCTGAACTATGGATGTCCTCCATCGCGATCTAACGCGGCCACGAGTAATCGCCTCAAGAGTAGCTTGTTTGTCCAGGTTTTTGCGTCGGGCCTTCGAAGCTGTCATAACATTCCGTAAGTTTGGATTCTTGATCGGCGTCGCGCTCACGCTCGTAACGCCTTTCCACATCCGGTGATAAACGCGCACAACCCGTGGCTCCCTCGTGTCCGATATCATTCGACATCCTCGAAACCAGAGGCGAATCACAAGTATCGATATTTTCTGGACCTGGCCGGGCAACACCAGAAGATGAGAAAGGATGGAGGTCGCTCTTCGTTTGAGCACCAGTACCAAGGGAGCAGATTCACACGATAGTCCGCCACATCCTGGTATTGACACCTGCACGAAAATTAGGCTTCAATGTTGAAGGTGGGCAATAATCTGTGAGCACTCACGTCGAAGTGTTCAGGTGTTCCTCGGCATGACGATAACCTGAATGCCTTCGCATACGGTGTGAAAAAAGGCCTACTAAAACAACGCACAGATGATCGGAACATACTTACCGCCTTCACGAAGCGGTCTACAATCAGCAACGCGAAAGCGGACAAGAGCGAGGACGTACCGGAATAAGGAGAGCGTCAACCCCGGGCTAGACATGCACCTCCATCTCATTCGCATAGGACGGTTCTCCACAGTCCACCGGCGACACGGGATGCTCTCACCTAAGACCCTTCAAGAGTTTGATATATACCTGCACCGCGTCCTAGGCGTTGCACACGAGTCAAAATGTCGCCATCTCGATCACCACTGGTCGACTTTCAAGCTGACACGTCTCCTCACAGGTCAGATCTGACCCATTGTCGCTTCTGCTGCGTGCTGACGTGTCCGACAGGATGAAGAGTGGGCGTAGCTGCGTCTGAGAAGCTGAATAGGATATGAAGGTGCATCCATAGACATTGTACATGCACCCTGCTGTGCCAAGATGATACGGATGATACGGCAAGAAGAGGCAGCCACGCTTGCCACCTGCAGTAGTGAAGCGATGACCGAGAGGCTTGAGCCTTGGTTGAACTTGAAGCCACGGTGGAGAGTTCGGAGTTTGCCGGGTGTGACTCACCGGATCTCGGGCCGATGTTCTTTGCGCCTTGGCTGAGAGCGAGAGCTTCAATCGCAGAACGTAGCTCGACTCGAACTCACCCAGCATCCCAATATTTTGTTTGTTATTCCAGTCAGAATCCGCTTTTTCAGTAAGTCGCGGATGATCAAAGGCCTTGGGGTTCGTTCGATTCATCTCTCTCGACACTGACTTCAAGTTATGGATGGAGCAAGCTACGACTCATCGTATTTACAGCTGAACTCAGGTCGATAGACCATCTCGCCCCGCTTCCTCTCAGGCACCGTTGTTTGGTTTTGTGTACGGCGCGAGCCTGCCGAGGTCTGCCGAAAGTCGCAACGTCAAGACTTGACACCTCTGTGGAGCCAAAAGTCTGCGGGGAGAACAGCAGCATTTTTAAATCATCCAATACAACCTTGAGACAGGTTTTTGTGGGTTTTAGTACAGTTCGACGTACACAGGTGGACAGAATAGCGCATCGGCTCACGGCCCAGCCCACCACTTGGATACCCAAAAGCGGTAAATTTTTGTTTGGTTGCTCCAAGGACAAACAAAAGTGCCTGAGAGGAAGCGGGGCGAGATGGTCTATCGACCTGAGTTCAGCTTTATTGCCAAGTATCAGATTCCCTAGTCGAAGTATCATCCATACATCTCGACGCGCTGGACAGAATGTAAATCAAAACTCGAGACGGTTCAGTTCTGGCCCCTGGGGGCGAAGCTATGGTTGGATACGCCTCTTTTCTCAACCTGAATATCTCCGCATACTTCTTCGAATCATATTTCTGCTCTCTTCAGAATCCAACGTCACCAAGAATCAATACTAGGAACGAGCTCGCGCAGTTCGTCAAGCTGCGTTTCCGCGAGCAGACACTCAAACAAAGCGAGACGCCCGAGCACCGCGCCGCGCGCCTTGCGCCGGCGGAGGGTCCTGAGCAGCCGCGCATGGAGCTCCGCGCCCCTGCGGAGCGTCTGGTCGAAGCGGACCTTGATCCCAAGCGACGCGAGCCGGGGCGCCACGACCCCGCCGCGCGACGTGTCGAGCGCAAGCGCCTCTACGAACGACGGCGCCGCGATGCTGTTGACGCGCACGCCCCGGACCCTCTCGAGGCACGCACCGAACACGTCGAGCCATACCTGGGGCGTCCACAGCGCGCTGTGGACGCCGACCTGCAGGTCCACGAGCCCGTCGTGCGACAGCACCTGGTGCGCCGCCGCCAGCAGGCCGAGGTGGTCGTGCGGCCCGCTGCCGCGCGCCCAGTTGAACGCCAGGTGGAAGTCCGACTCTGCGGTGCCGGGCTTGTCTGTGGGCTGCTCGGGGTGGCTGGCCGACGACCACGCGCGGACGAAGAAGAGGCGGTCCCACGGCGTCTCGAACACGGAGCCGTATACGACGCGCGGGTACGCGAGGTTGCAGCCGGTCTCGGCCAGGACGGGGAGCACGCTCTGGAAGTCGGTGCGCGTCGACTCCGAGGCGAAGCACGTGATGGACAGCTTCGTGGTCTTCGCGAGGCGCGTGTGTGTCAGGATCCACGCGATGTACGTGATCACGCCGGCGAGGGTGAGCTGCACGAGGCTGGGGAGGGTGATGGGCCCGCCTGCGCGTTGGGGAAGCGCGATCCACGGCGGGAAGGTTGCTGCGCCGCTGCGCAGGACCAGGACCTCGACGGCCTTCATCTCCTCCAAGGCGACGAGGACATCCATGTAGTCGGGATGGATCAGTTCGTGGATCTCTAAGGTGACTAGCTGTCGAAGGACAGGGGAGTTCCAAGGAAAGACCCCGCACTGGCGGACAGTGAGGTGTCGGAGGCGTGGAGCACCACCGTGGAAAATGGTGACAGCACCGTCCCAAGAGTACAAATGGCTCATGAAGACGAGGGACTCGAGGAGAGGCGCGGGCTTCTTGAATAGGCTTGAAGCCACCCGTCTAGTACCGTTGGAGATAGGATCACAGACCAACGACAGCATTTGAGTGTTGTGTAGGTTTGACGAGATGACGTCGCCCATGAAAGCGTTGCGGGAGTGCAAATCTGCAGTGAGGCAGAGGGGCGTTGCCTTTGCCCGTGAGATCATCTCCCGTACCCAATGGGGGCCAAGGGCGCTGTCGACGTGTCGCCAGAGCTCCGTATACCCCAGCGCGATTTGTCTCCAACGGCGACAGACGTGTGTAGCCTTGAGCCATGCGAGATCGATCCCTGCTGGGTAGACCTTCTTCCCGTCGATGTCGAAGGTTAGGATAAAATGGGGATGGTCACACTCGGCGTGGAGTAGAAAGACGTGCTCCAATATCTCTGGGGGAAGTCGAGAAACGGGGAGGGAGTCGTTCAGTTGTGTCTTATAACCCAATCCGTCATCGTTGAAAGGATCGGTATCGGATATTCTGCGAGATGGTTTAGGAGAAGGACGACGACGAGCCTGAAGGGAACGTACGAGATAGACCGGAGTTGATGAAGGAAATCTGCCGTGCGATCCATAAGAGACAATCTCTACTCTAAATTGAAAGAGGGACAGGATTGGCGATGCGCCTACTATAGGCCTCGTGGTCGACGTGTCGAGTTACAATCTTAGCGCCCGATGGGCGCCTGCAGGATTTCTTACAGATAAGACAAGACGCACTTCGGTGGTAGCGCTTCCAGCTTATGTGGTGCTCTCGGCGAGTCTCCGCTTATTGTCATCTGAGCTACGACTTGCAGACGGACAGTACTTAGCAACATTCGCGCAGTCTCTGCCAAAACGGAAGCATGACGATATTGCATTACTCTGCCTTCGAGTACATATCTTCTGTAAGGAGCGGAATTACTTGGTGGCCTCAGCGAGACGCTTTTCAGCCTCTTTAAAATTGATGACGTTCCAGATGGCGTTGAGGTACTAAACACGAGAGTGAGATCCACAGGCACTGCTGATAGAATGCTCAGACTCACGTCGGGCTTGACGTTCTTGTACTGCAAGAGACGTCAGCGTTATACGGAGATGAGACGGATGACAGACGCGCCTGGAGATAGAATGCGTGCTCCCAGATGTCCACGCCGATGATCGGGACGTGGGCTGCGTACGCTCAGCATCTAAAGACACAGTAGGAATTGGTCGCTCACAGATCAAGGGGTCCTGGTTCGCGGTAGTCACGATCTCCAGCTTCTTTGTAGTATCGTTGTAACCCTACAGCGTGCCTCAGCCCATGCACTCAGCCCATCACAGCGATGTCGCACTCACCAGCCAACCCCACCCGCTGCCCTGGACCGCCGCGGTCACGGTGTTGAACTTCTTCTTGAACGCATCGACTGAACCAAAGTCGCGCTCAAGAGCAGTCTTCAAAACTCCGTCGGGAAGCTGTCCTCCGCCAGCACTTGTGGGCGCGAGGTTCTCCCAGAAGAGCGAGTGGTTGATGTGCCCGCCGCCATTGAACTTGAGCGCGGACTGCAGCTTGATCTGCTCCTTGGTGGACGCGGACTTCGCGTACGCCTCCTCTGCAGCGTTAAGACCGTTCACGTAGGTCTGGTGGTGCTTTGTGTGGTGCAGCTCCATGATCTGGCCGGAGATGTGGGGTTCGAGCGCCTACGCGTGATGTCAGTCAGGATGTCTGGTCGTATCGAGTCCCGCAAGGATCGTGCGTAGGATAAAGAACAGACGACATGAACGTAGAGTCCATCATGCGTTCAACGACACACATTCCTGCTGCCGGTATGCAAATAAGAGTAGACGGCGCACGTACATCGTAGGCATAGGGAAGAGCCGGGAGCGTGTGCAGCGACGCGGAGCGCTGGGCTAAGGCACGAGAAAACGCTGGTCGAGCAAGGTTGCGAGTAAGAGAGAACATATCGACAGTAGAGGAGAAGATGTTGGATGTTAGAAAGAAAGAGGAGACGACGACCTCGCGTCGTCGAACATCCTGACGTCAAGTCCACGGCCCGGCCCGGCCAAGTCGCAAGCTCGCCGTGTCAGTTTCTTCTCCTCCAGCTTGCGCGCCGTCTCCGGAGTGCTCTCTTGAACCACACCCTCAATGATAGGTCTTATCATCGTCGCCATGTTGTGCGAATGACTGGAAAACATTCAATCGAAGTGCTGCCTGTCCACTGGACAACATCCCGAAAATGCCGGTTCGTATTTGGTCGTGCAAACAATTTCGGCCTCGGCACGCCGACAGCCTCGACTATAGGCTGACCTCGACAGAAAGCACCGTTACGAGGGTCCTACCCCCGCTCGGTCTCATCCACGATGTGCTCTGACAGACACGACGACCGCAATTCCATCGAAACGTTGTTCTTCGACTTCTGGCCGGCGCCCGCGATATCTTGTGACTCACGACAATAGTCGTGTTCTTACAGGCCCTACGTAGAACTTGGGAACGGGTCTTTCGATCCTCCGGCCCAACCCTTCTTCAATTTTCCATGTCATTCCGACACGACTTCGCGGCCATTAGCGACTAGCTAAAGACGTTCATGTATGGATCAATCGCCATGCTGTGGGTCCGCAGCAACAGGCTACGTATCCAGCACGAGGCAGCCTGGACATCCAAAAAACGTTGACAAGGTCCAATCTGGGATCGTGCGTCGGTATTCTGAGCACATACCCCTGTACGTGCGTCGCGGACTCGTCATTCTCTCCCCTTCTCCAGCCTTCCAACGCCACTGCCGGACTGCTCCTTCGTACGTCTACTGCTATATTGGCCGCCCTCCCTCCCACGGAACAATACTTCGGAGGCAGATATCTACACTTACTGGATCTTGCAGCCGGACCGCCACTGCACGCCGACATATGATTGGCTTCCCTCCACTATCTAAATGCGCGTCTAAGACGTTTGTACAACGTCCCCGCGCGCCTACATACGTCTGCACGTCTCTGCGCGCCTATCCGTGCAACACGTCCACGCAGTCCATCCTGGCGGGTAGCTCAACGTCCCCGCCACCACCGCCAGCGTCGATGCCGCCACAGTTTCGCCAGCTCTTAAGGTGCGTAGCTGCGCGGACGTTCTCGCCAATACATCGCGATGTCTTACCCGCAGGCGACAGACGCGCCCCAGTTAACCGCGCTCCTCTCCTACCTCTCGGCTTTCGATCACGCCGCAACGGCACTCCGAGACCGGCCGCCAGACGAGCTCTCCCTCCACCTCCGCGCGGCCAGGAAGTTGTGGGCGTCGCGCACCGGCGACACGCCCACCGCGATGCCGCCGGCGGACGACCCGACGCGTCGCGCGAAACTCCTCCGCCAATGCGAGGCTGTGTGCGCGCTGTTGGGGGATCGCGGCGACGCGCAGTGCGTGTCTACTACGACCACGGTGCTAGCCGTTGACGTTTTCCAGCTGGATATGCGTGCTCGTCGCGTCCGGGATCGCTGTCGACGTCCTACTTGCGGACCATCCGGGCCGTGGCTTTCCCACGGGTTGCACAGCGGCGGCGCATGTCGCGGAGTGCGTCGCTCTGCGCTTGCTGCACTGCATGTTTTATCAGACGGTGCTATAGATACTTCAATGTCGAGGCATGCGGTGATGTTGAAGCAATACTATCGTTCTCGTCCAATCGCACGTCGGACAAGGACAAGAGCGCGCTCTTTTCCTCCGAGCGTCTGAACGGTTACCTCGCTGCGCGTCGGAACGCGAGTGGTTTGGACAAGGCGACATTGTATGGTGTCGAGAGGACATACAAAGATGATAAAGGAGAATTTGAAGTATGTATTTCCGCCATACACCTCGATCGGTTGTGCTGATACATCGTGCAGAAGGATCTGGGGGTATGCGCCTATGGCATCGTCGCCCATCCATCAGTAGTAATTGGGCGGTGGACTTTCAGGGACAGAAGGATACCACCTCGTCCTAACGGGCTTCACAACTCGCGTCTTCGCAGTAGTCGTTGCATATGGAGTGTACGGGGTGGGGTGCTGATGGGAGCGGGCTGGATCCGCCTTGGCCGGACGCAGAAGAATTGTTGCGATATTCAAATTGTACTACCTTTTCTCAACATGGTGACGATGAACCTACCTGTGTGATCAGAAAGCGCGAGACCTAGATTCCACGGTGCAATCGCTCACTCCGTAGCTGCAAACCCTTCTCCTAGCCGTGAACACGGGCTCTCTGGAGGGCATCGCATAAGAGCTGATGTGGCATTCGGAATGTGGCACATGCATATGGCTCCAGAGCATGCGTACTCGTGCATGCAGCGCAGGCGCACCAGGATGCTGCTAGACCGCCTGCACATCCACCACCACCATCACAAGCGTCAGCTGCTGCCGCAGAGGACGTGCATGGTACAGCGTATTCGAATATTCTCCCAGGGCGGCCGGGCGCGCATATCGCGCGGTGGCGGCGACTCTGGATCGGAGGGAACGTGGGGCGCTGCTGGCGGCAGCTCGTGAGATGAACGGTCTGGATGCGATGGTTGATTTTCGTTAGAGGTCGAGATGAAATGGACTGAGTATACTGATGGTGCAAGCTCGTTCGAAACGACGGTGTCAAGCTAGCTGAAGCTAAGTCTGAGCCCGGAGAAGTGCGGCGTGTCGCTTACGTCATCACTGCTTCTCACGGTTGCGCTCAAACCGAATTCGAACTTTGCAGTCGACGACGACAACAACTCGGACGACTCTGCACACCATCCCCGCTTTCTCTTCGAGGTAGGACCATTATCTCTAGGCAATTATACCTGTCCTATTTCTTCTCTGTAACTCACCAGGTAATGATCGCAAATATCTCTTGGACACCGTGTTCACCGTTGGCGCTGGCAGCAACTTGCGCGACTAGCTACAGCTTGAACCTGAAGCAACCTTCGTGATCTACAGATGCTCTATTTTAAGTGTACTTCTTCCGCATCCAGTTGGACTTTCATGCAACGTCGAGTCCGTGATCAACGCACTCTTCCAGCTCAGGCGATACGGAATGGTTCCACTCACCTGTCTTCATACTTCCATCTGTGGGCCGATCTCGGCTTCTGCTTTCTGGTGTGTGCGTCTCCCTGATTAATCTGGACGAACGAAGCGCCTTGTCGTGCCAACTGGAGATTACGTGCCCGCCACGAGGCGCGCCTCGCCTATCCAACTGGATACACATTGCGTGCAAAGATACGGCGTATGCGCATCCCGCGCTCCTGTGCACTCTGTAAACATCCCGCCACCTCCTCCAGCTCACCACTACTCTGATGCTCCGCTCTGCAGGTTGTTTTGCCGCCGCCACTCTTGCTATGCCGCCGTCCACACACATTGAAAACACGATGCGGCATACATCTGGACATTCGGCTTAGGTGGAAGAGCCACCGCTGTTCCATCTCTACTACTGCGCGATGCGGCTGCTGGATGCGCCTGTCCACCTCCACCACGCCGTGCCCATCCAACTGTGAAGCCTGGCGTTCTTCCATAGCCGCTGCCGCCGCGGCGTCGATCGACTTGGAACGATGGTGGTATATGTTCGCAGACGTGCCTATGTCTCCAAAATGTCATCCCGACGTCGCTAAACACACCTCCCCCAATGCGCTTCGCTCCACCCAAAGACTCGACCATCGCCTCACTGCGCCCCATCCTCGAAAAATTCGCCGAGGCTAAGACAAAGCTTCAAGGGCGCGCCTCCGACCCGAACTATGAATCCGACAAAGAGAAGGGACTGCAGCGTCGGGACACACGTCCCCGGCTGGGCTCCCTCCCGCCCACAGACGATTTTGTGAAGGTAGATGCGTTCCTTTACAACTGCAAGGCCATATACGACTGCTCCTCGGAAGGCGGCGACAGTGATGTCGCCCGGTGCGTATTTTCTTGCGTTTGTTGCTCGTCTCTGACGGTTTGTATAGCTGGGTCCGCGTGCTCATCGCGTCAGGTGCCGCTGTCGACTTGATCGCGAGAACGGTATGGACGGATGCAGACGAGCTCGACTTTGAAGAGTGCGTTCTTTTCGAATCCAATCTTATAATCACGCTTTTTCAGACGGAGGTTTATGCCCAACAGTTCCGAGGCACTCGATCCAGATGCGATTCGTCTTATCCAGGATGTCATTTCCTTTCCGTTCGACCCCACCGTCTTCTCTTCCGACCGCCTCAAAGCGTACCTGAATGCGTGAGATGCAGGCGAGAAAGAAGAGCACGATAAGAGAATCTTTGAGTACGTGGCAACAATGACATCCCAAACGACTCAATATACTAATGTGTATCTTTGGTAGGCAGAAGATATTGTCTTTGATATATTCGGCTCTCCGATATGCGCGATTGAGCTTTTAGTTACAGAGCCTGCCAGTCCAAGGCTATCCTTAACACTACGATTATCTATCGGAATAGCAACGAGTTGCACTACCTGCATGGGGACCTCCCATTCATAACGCCACTTTCAACGCAAAACTAGGACGACTGTGATGTCCCTGCTCGTTGCATAACACCGTGGCTGCCTCGCACGTCTCATTCGAAAACATTCTCCACTCCTCTTTCCGCACAGAAAGGAGGGCCGGTTGCATCACATTGTATATCTGTTCATACGGCGCCAACGTAAGAGAATCATCTCCAGCATCCTCCGCCGCTTTTCTCTGCAGCAGCTGTCTCCTGCATCGCCTTGCTGTATCATGTGCGCGAATGGCCAGCGCAAAATCGGCGGCGAGCACTGGGTGTCGGTGCATCAACCCAAAGAGCCTGTCTGCGTCGGGCCCGCTCCATCCGAGCATCCGCTGCCGCTGCATGTGCGGTAGCGCAACCCGTGCAAAGTGTGATACGTTCTTGAGCCGTGCGTTCTGCCCACGGGGGCATGGCCTGGAGCCCGGCTCTGACCCTGGTGATCGCGTTGAAGCAACGCGAGAGAGCAGAGCGTGGTGAGCTGTACGGGTGCTGCAAATGCGTATACCAATGCGAGGGTATCCCCGGAAGGCGGCGAGCGTATACAGTACATGGTATCCTCGCTCTCAAAATTCCCGAGTGAGCTGTCTTCTCGGTCACCGTGTCTAAGTGCGCTTTCTCATGGTGTGGAATGTCAGGTTCATATGCCACGAGCCAAGCGATGGCGTCCATGTTACTTATATTGTGTTTCCCGTGCGGAAAGAGCCTCTTCTTACCCGAATGGTTGGATGCGTACTTCGATGCACGTCGAACAAATTACTGGAACTTGGAAGACACCTGGGCGTTGATCTGAGCAGAAATTTTATGATGAGAAAGCCAAACTTCAGGCGCATGTTCTTGTTCTTGCGGGGCGCACTGTGCTCGTTGAATGCCAAGAAATTGAAAGAGATGTTGTAGTGGTATGCACTCTGTGGTAGAAAATGTCCTAGCAGTGGCCAACCAGTGGCCGTGGAATAAGACGGAAATTTCCCTAAATAAACAAAGCCAAACGGTTCCGTCAGGGAATGGAAGTACTAAGCGGGCGTCTATGGACACGTATCAAGAGAACCTACCTTTCGCCCGTCGACGACGAGCACGCCCTTACATAACAAAAACGTCCCATATCTCCTCCATATATTCATCCCAAGGGACTCCGTTGGTAGCTATTCTCTGGTTCGCCGGCCCTTCGTCTCTCTCCGCGCCTTCTCCCACTCGTCTTTCGACAGCGATAAGAAGACTTTTCGCATCGTACGGTGATATTCTTCAAGAAGCGGCATCGTTGGTGACTTATCCGTGGGAAGCTTCGCCGCATCTTCTTGTACCTGCTGTACATGCTCCCAGACCGCCATAAACGCCGCCCGGGACTCTGTATCCAACGGGTCAACAGGCTTCACAAAATCCTCACCGAGAACCCGTAGTGTGCGGCGCACGATCCCGTAACACGTATCCGCGTCAGGGCGCCCCCCCAGAGTCCGCTGCCGCACGTGTGGAAGCGCAGCCTGGGCGAAATGCGCTACATTTGCGAGTTGCGCGCTCTGTCCGAGCGAGAGAACAATCTGGAGCGCGGCGGGTTCCATACCCATGTCCCGCGCGAGGTGCGCTATGTGCATCTGCGGCAGCCGTTGGATCTGGTGGCCGCGGATGCGCAGGCGGTTGAGCAATGCGAGCGCGCAGTCCTTGGTGAGCTGCACGCGCGCCGCGAGCGCGGTGGAGTCGGCCGGGCCGATGTCGGGTGTCGGGTAGACGTTCAGGCCGTGGCTGGTGAGCTCGGCCACGAGGGTGTGCAGCGTGTCGGGAGAGGCGTAGATGTCGACTGGACCTCTCAGCTCTGTGCCTGCGCACTCTGCGAGGGTCCAGATGGCGTCGAGACAGACAACGATGCGCTGGTAGCGCACGGGCGCAGGGGTAAGCGCCTGGATGGGCGGATACAGTGGCACGAGGCTGTGGATGCACGGCGTGAGGCGCCGACGGATGAGCATTGTGTCGATCAGGATTGAAGGTGCGGCGCGGACTTTGGACCGCGCAAAGTCGGGGATTCCTGCTAGGAACTGCTCGTGTTCCCTTTCGTTGTCCAAAGAGTCTACCGTCCACGCCAGGGCCTTTGAGTCGAATTGGAACGACACATTCTTGGCCGACTCCTCGCGCGTGCGCCTCATACCCTGCGATAGTTTTGTTCTGCAATCTTGGATGTTTGAATCGATGGAGGCCAACCACCCAAGGAAACGAAACAATAACCCGCGTGTGCTGCCCTGGCGAGAGTCGGCGGCATATCCCACGATCTCGAGGAAGTAGCGATACATCAGCGAGGCCCTTTGCCATAGGATCCATATCAGCGGGGACAGTGGCGTGTGGTAAGGGCAGTTATGGTAGACGATGGGAAGAATGCTCAGGGTGGTATATCCACAGCCGAGGAGCGCCACAAATGCAATCAGGATGTTTCCAACGATCTGGTTGATGTTGTACAAGAATCCTGAGAGGCCCGCAAAGAAGAGGAATATCGAACAATGAAGGACGGCGGGGATGGCTTCGACGACTAGCAACAGGCGAAATCTCTCAATGCCTTCGGAGAAATATGCGCGTATATGTGCACGATCTTCGGGCGACGAGGTATCATCCGTAGATACAGTCTGCATATATCGGCGGGTCCATTGCTGGATTAGCGTGGCGGCCAGCGCACATGTAAGGCTGAGCGCGAGGCTCAGAGACCAGGCCACGTTGATGCGTACGGCAGAGGAAGTTGGGCCGGAAGAAGCTTGTTGCGAAAGAGGGAGTGAGCTTGATACGCTGGTGCCATTGGCAATTGCAGCAAGCTGTAGAGATATCTGCGAAAGGAGCTGGGTGGTGACATCTTCCGAACCTTGCTGCAATGTTGGATAGCTCTCGACTAGGAATGTTGCGACGATTGCGGACAAAAGACCCGTCTGCATAATCAGGATAAAGATTGATTCCCCATGTAGACAAGATTGCTACGCACAAATATTAAAATACCCTCCATGTCGTCCTTCCAATTCTGCGACGACGTTTGGTCATGTCTGTAAGCGACAGACAGGTAAAGCGGCCAGATAGTCCCTGACGATTTGCCGTAACCTTATACAGTCCGATTGCATATGGTCCATCAGAGTGCGCATCGGCCGTTCTGTCCACAGCCCACTAACCTGTTACGGGCGCCACCACACGCGGCCCGAAAGTGAGTCCTGATTGAATTCTAGTGAGCTCTTCAAATCAAAAGATGCCACCAAGGAATCAAATCACAACAGTCGTACCGCTGCTGGAACCCGCTCTCTGCGTAAGTGCCATGTCTTCGGGCATCATTCAATTGCAAGGGTCTCGCCTGGGATAGTAGGGAGAAAGTGGATTCTGTTCACCGCGACGTTCGTGCGAGAGAGATTTCCGCATGAGGTGAAGAGCTGACTTATATGTTGCGAAAATCGGCAAAAGGGTGACCGGTGGAGACGGAGCTACAAAGAGAACGTACTGTAAACGCATTGAAAGCGCAAGGTACAGGCGTGGCATCAAAACGCTTGATGTGCCCATCCTATCTCATACCCGGAATTGTCCCGGAGGCTCTTGCACACGAGGTCTTACGATTCACGTGGGCTGGGGGTGGCGATACTTCGCCCTTTCACAGAGCGCAGTTCCACATTCAGAGCTGCTCATACCAATCACAGCGCTTCGTATGCCAAAGACCGAGAGGCCCAGGTAGTATCGTGAACTCGACTCACACTTTGACAAGGTTTTCAAATAGAAAGAATCTCGCTATTTCCGATGAATCACTGTCCTGGCCCGTGTGTCGAAGATCATCGGATTCCAGAGGCCGCTTTGGCTCCAAACCCTCCTTCGCATAGGGTGTCGATATCCCGTTAGATATGCTGCGCGCTCAGAGATGCGTGATAGGACTTACACGTGAAGAGGCGCTCTCCGAAATGGCAGCTGAAGTCTTCAATACAAGCGTGACGATGAGGATTCGGCGTTTTGGCTGTCCGGGATGGAACTGCTGACGGAGACATTTTGGAGGTTTTTAGAATGGGTCCCAGATGCCGCTCTTGAGACAGAACAGTGATACAATGCCGTCATATTGCTAGTCGCGTAAACACGACATACTGGCTGGTGGTTCGGATTGTTTGTCGTCAGTGCTTCTTCACGTACACCGGCAACATGACTCACGCTGATGTTCGAAATTCTACGAAGTAACGTTAGTCGTTATACTCGTACACGGATCTGATAGCCCATGGTCGTCACAGCACCTACAACGAAGTTGCGCCTAGCATATTCATGAAGAACGGCCGAGCTCATCGACTGACCTTGAAATTTGAAATCAGAGCTAGTATTTGCTCCTTAGCTAGTATGAGGCGACGGGCCTGTGAAAGGCACGACATGCTTCTCTGTTGCGCATTCGCACATTCGAACGTAAGTATACACGTCAATGCTCAGTTTCCGAACTCACCAGTTTCTCAGGTTCCCGTGTCGCAGTCACAATGCACGACTCTCCTGCTTTTTAAACTTAACGTACCATCAGTGACAACCGAAATGCAAACAAACGCACTTAAGCAGATGGCGAAAGAAACAAATATGAAGATCTAAGCTTAGACGCGCAATGCACATAAGTTAGAAGCCGTTGGACGTCATAACACACTACGGTCTCCATGCACACTATCGCGAAAAGGAGCTGGTCTCGATTCCCGCTTCACTAACGCGGGCGACTTGCCCATTGGACATGGGAACCCGGGGCGAGCACCTATCCTGAAGCCGAAATGATCATGAGAGATGACCTCTTGTAGCCCATTTGTGATGCCACAGCGGGTGTGTCACATACCAGACGGCCATCGACGAATTCAATGAAGACGGAGATGGAGGTGAGTGTAAAACCTAGAGACGAAGAAAGATCCACCCGGACTCCGAGCCGAGGTCTGTCGGGCTTAAACCGCCGCGGGCGCAGGACGTAGTGGCATCGAGAGTGAAGCGGTATTGTCTTCATGGAGGATCAGTCAAGAGTCGACGACGCGGGAAAAGAGAAATGCCCAAGCATAAAAGTCTTCGGCTTTTAGCATATGGGGGGAGAGGAGGTAGATTGTCAAGGCTGGAATGGATCCACTTTGGCCTAATACGGCCTTCCGGGACGATTTTCTGCACTTGTGAGTTATATACGGTGCGTGTGCAGACCAACAGCATAAAGGACAACGTGTCGCACGATCCCGTTCCAGTAGTAAGTGCCACACACCTTCGATCGGTCAACGAGCCGCTTCTTTGAAGGATGTCACGTCGAGATCGTGGCTCTGTCCCAGCCCACGCGATTGCCGCTCTGCATAATCGAAGAGACCACGCTTGTCAGTCAAGGGAGGTAGAATGTATGAATTCAATAATATGAAAGCCGGAGATCCTCCAAGCCAGTGGTGGCGTCCCAAGTCTGTCAGGTCGAGGCGTCACATTGCTTCCCAGACTGGTTCCAGTCAGCGCTCTACCGCGACTGAAGTCTTAGGGGCTGCTATGGGCGGTATAAGTAGCAAGCGACATGAGACTTCGATGAAAGATCCCATGATCAGACCCAGCTCGAGGATCTGCTAGTTGCAGCCGCGACTCAAGCGCGTGTTCTGTGAGGCACGCAGAACGGCTGCTCTACAGATTACCAAATGCGAGAAAATCTTGTCATGATCAGTGTAGGAACAGGGGAGGATTCACAAACACGAACTTTCGAGTCGGGGCATCCCCGTCGGTGCCAGGCTTAAGTAAGTTCAGCAAAGAACCCAGGATAGTTTGAGGCTTGAGATCGTTGTTGCGAATACGACGTGGGCGGTAATATAAGGAGAGTTTTGTCTGAGACGCCCCACATATCAAGTACACGTCTACAGCTCAGGCGGTCTAGAGAGCGGAGGCGTTGCTGGACGACGGCTCGGACGCGCCGGCAGATCGTGTTCTCACGCTCCCGGCGAGATCTTGAGCGCTTGCGGCGCTTCAGCCGTAGACGCCGGCGCTTCGGCCGTAGACGCCGGCGCTCGATTGCCGGACCGTCCCGGATCCGCTCTCCAGACGCCCGTCACTGGACTCTGCGCTATGCCGTGGGCGGCCGTCGCTTCCACCAACGCAACCATTCACAAGCTACAAGACACAGGCTGAAGCTCGAATCACTCAAGATCTCATAGCGGGAAAACTGCTCATCTCGTCCCTTCGCCCGTCTAACTTCAGAATGGTACAAGTTCTGTACGCTGGCATCTGTCCTCGAGTCCCTATTCATCATGGCGCCTCCAAGTCAGTCCGGAACGGACTCGGCCGTGTTTCTGCACCTCGACTACTCCTCGTTGCTGTGGTCCCTAGCCCATAATTGCCTTCATTATCTGCTTTCTGCTGGAAAAATATCCTCTTGTTCTCTGGCCCATCAATCGCCATATGATGCGGCAATCCGAGGGTCGTACCCAACGAGGTGTATCACTGTAAGTTACTTTCCAACTGAGATGCGAAGATAATGCGCCTGAGCATCCCAAACCCATTTGCATTCGAGGATCATCCCCTCATTCGTCACACTCGCCGTGATTCTCGTCCGTCGCTTGGCAAGTCGTTGTGCTGACATTGCTCCAGCTATGCCGCCGTCCGTCAAATGTCAGAGACACCCCCGGTTCATATACAGCTGGATCCCCAGCTCATGATTGACCAACATTTCATACACTTGAGAAAAAATTGTATGACACAGCCAGTTGACGCGCGCCTGTCCAGCTACTCAACATCGCCCGGGGCCCCATCCAACTGTGAAGCACGGCGTTGCTCCGATGCCGCCGCTGTCGGCATTGGTACAATTGGAGCTGTAGCAGGTATTGAGGTGCGCAGACGTCCTCATCTTGCTAGACAGTCATCTCTACTACACTAGACACACATCCCACAATGTATGACGCGCCGTCGCGATTCTCCGACGCACTGAGGGCCAACTATCGACATTTCACCATGGCGGCAACGAAGCTCTGTGACGGCCACCCCCACGACTTATTCCGCTCTATGTACATGGCAAGGACAGATTGGAAGAAATCGTGTCGTTCTCTCGCCTGCCTGTGCGCGATTGAGCTAGAAACGACTTGCTCCAACGGTGCCAGAGTATATGCAATCTCCCACGGGATGGCGACGCGCAGTATGTACATTCCCCCAACGCCGTCTTCCCTCTGTTGACGGTTTCTATAGCTGGTGCTGTGTCGCCGTCGCGTCTGGTATCGCTATCTCCATCAATGTCCTCGGCGAGGGGTATGATCACCTGGGCATAGATGGTCGGAAGGCCGCGCTCGATGTCGCCAGGTGCGTTGTCTTTATGCTTCGACCGGCGAAACTTTCCAAGCCGGAAGTTTAGGACCATCAGTTACCAGGCGCACCAGGACGTCGAAGCTGTTCTGACCTTCCCGTTGCAAACGATGAGCTCTTCTCTAAGGCGCGCCTAGACGCGTACCTCAAGGCACGATGTGTAAGAGATTGGGATGGAAATACGCTTTGGGGCAACGAGGGGTACTATAAAGACGGTAAATGGGGATTTTGAGTGAGTTTTATGAACTTTTATCCTGTCGTCCAGTCGGATTCGGAGTGCTGAAATGCAAATGTATCTGTAAAGATTATTTGAGGGCTGTATCGCTCTCGCTGAGAACGTGCGAATGCAGCGACGTGGTTACTTTGAGTAGCAGAAGATCCACCTGTCGACATACTGAATATTCTGCTTTGTACGAAGGCACGATTGGTTTGATCGGGCGCCGTGACCATCCCTCCACTTCTCATTTTTAGGACGGCGTTGGTGGCAAGACGCGGTGAGACAAACACAAGGCTCCATTCCATATGCTCACTATAAGATGTAATCGTAAATGCATAGTCAACGTCGCCGCCTCGCCAACCGCGTCCGCCGCGCCTCCTCTTGCGCCCTCTCCCACTCCTCCCTCGATAAAGACAAAAACACCTGTCGCATCACCCGGAAGAACTCGACATAAAGTTGTGCTGCAGCAGATTCCTCTGCCCCACAGTCCGCCGCTTCGCGCTCCAGCCGCTGCGCCTCCCCCCATACCATCATAAACCTCGCCTGGGATCCTTCATCAAACGCGCCTATAGGCTCCACAAAATCTGTACTGAGCACTTGCAGCGTACGGCGCACCATCCGATAGCAGGGGTCGGCGTCGCTGCGTGCCCTGAGCGTCGGCCTCACGAGCGGCAGCGCGGCGCCCGCGAAGCGCGCCACGTTCGCGAGCTGTGCGCTTTTCCCGAGCGGGAGGATGGCCTGCAGGACAGCAGGCTCCATCCCCAGGTCGCGCGCGAGATACGCCGCGTGAGTCTGCGGCAGCCGCGGGGTCTGGTGGCCGCGGATGCGCAGGCGGTTGAGCAATGCGAGCGCGCAGTCCTTGGTGAGCTGCACGCGCGCCGCGAGCGCAGTGGAGTCGGGCGGGTCGAGGTCGGGCGTCGGGTAGACGTTCAGGCCGTGGCTGGTGAGCTCGGCCACGAGGGTGTGCAGCGTGTCGGGAGAGGCGTAGATGTCGACTGGATCTCTCAGCTCTGTGCCCGCGCACTCTGCGAGGGTCCAGATGGCGTCGAGACAGACGGCGATGCGCCGGTAGCGCACGGGCGCAGGGGTGAGTTCCTGGATGGGCGGATACAGTGGAACCAGGCTGTGGATGCACGGCGCGAGGCGGCCTTTCACAAGCATTGCGTCTGTCAGGATTGATTGTGCGGCACGCACTTTGGACTGCGCAAAGTCGGGGATCCCAGCCAGGAAGTCTTCGTATTCCCTCTCGTTGTCCAAAGAGTCTACCGTCCATGCCAGGGCCCTGGAGTCGAGCTGGAATGGCACATTCTTGGCTGACTCCTCGCGCGTGCGCCTCATACCCTGCAAGAGTCTCGTCCTGTAAACTTGGACGTTTGAGTCGATGGAGGCCAACCACCCAAGGAAACGAGACAGCAGCCCGCGTGTGCTGCCCTGGCGAGAGTCGGCGACATCTCCCACGATCTCGAGCAAGTAGTGATATGCCAGCAAGGCGCTCTGCCATACGAACCACATCATCGGGGACAGTGGCGTGTGGTATGGGCAGTTGTGGTAGACGACGGGAAGAATGCTCAGGGCGATGTATCCAGAGCCGAAGAGCGCCACAAATGCGAGCAGGATGCTTCCGACAATCTTGTTGAGGTTATACAAGAATTCTGAGAGGCCCGCGAAGAAGAGGAATACGGCCATGTGAAGGACGGCGAGGATAGCTTCGACCGCATGTGACAAACCATATGTCACCGCTCCCTCCGCAAAGTATGCGCGCATGTGGGCACGATCATCAGGTGATGAATCATCGTGCCGAGACACAGTCTGCAGATATCGGCGGGTCCATTGCTGAATGAGCGTCGCAGTCAGCGCACATGTCACGCCGAGCGCGAGGCTCAGAGACCACGCCACGTTGATACGCACGGCAGAGGAGGATGTGCTGGAAGACGCTTGTTGCGAGAATGGTGGCGAGCTTGACAGATGTGTTCCATTCGAGATGGCGGCGAGCTGTAGAGAGATCTGTGAGAGGAGCTGGATGGTGGTATCTTCAGGATCTGGTTGCAAGGTTTGGTAGCTCTCCATCAGGAACGCTGCGACGATTGCGGAGAAGAGACCGGTCTGCGTAACCGATAGATCGTTTGTCAGTAACGGATGTCAATGTTCACGAGACAGCTACGCACGAATATCAAAATGCCCTCCATGTCACCCTTCCAACTGTCTGTAGAGGTTTTATCATGTCTCTGCGCGTGCGTAAGGTATAGGGACCAGATATTCCACCGCGAATCGCTACCTTGCAAAGTCCCGATTGCGGATATGAAAATGCGCTCGATATCCTTGAAAAAATGGACTGACCTGTCCGAGGACCAGTATGCGGGTTGGATGCGGATCCTAGCACACACGTTTTATCAAAACGCACGCCTATAGAAGTAGATCAGAATTACTATACCGCCGCTGAGAGCCCCGAGCGGCACAAGCTCTGGGTCGTTGGACATTGTCGCGTGTGACCCGGGGACGGTAGAAAAGGGAGGAAACATCAGTCTGTTATCGATGAGGTGCGCTTCGCCATGTTGCATCGTTCGCTAAACAGCATGGTTTGCAGCTAAGGGGAAGGGCTCGACGATCCTCCTGGTGCTGGCAGAAGAGTTGCTGAGTGAGATATGGCCACAAGTATCGCTGTCGTAAACCGTTGAGCATGCCATTGTCTGCCATGGCCTGGGCATAATTATAACGCCGAGAACGTTCTTGAGAACACGAGGACGTCCTTACTGCCAGTGGACCTCTAAGTTCGGTCGGGCGCGCTGGCAGCGGCCATACACAGTCTCACAGCCCGCCATAACCGGCAAATATTCATCTTCCCACATGCACCGCTATGTTCGCCAGTCGCACCAGGTCGCACCTTGCTCCTACTCCATCATCATGGTCGGAACGTCGTCAGCATTGTTCAGACAATCGCTTACCCGGACCCCGTCGAGTCGCGTCCAGGCGATCGAGTTCTTCCTTAGCGCCTTCATGAAAGCCCATGCCATTCTGCAGCACTCGTCTCTATCATTGGTGCATGTTAAGCGCGCGAAACAGCGTTGGCGTAAACACGCAAAAGGACCCTCAGAGATCCCGACGTTGAGCATACCACGAGAGCGAGAGGCGTTTATCCTGAATTGTGAAAAGATGTGCCAGATGTCTGCTGGCGACGAATGCGACGAGTGCGTCCCGTCGCCTATCGGTCGCGATCGATTTACCCTTTTTTTCCAGCGCGGCATGCGTTCTCCTGTCGGCTGGCGCTGCGATCGAGGTGCTTTTGTCTGCAGACGCGATGGTACAAGTTCCTCAGAGCATATTTGACTCTGAGTGCGCCATCGCCGTCTAGACATCACGTCTGGCCATCACCGACATTTTCTCCATCTTTTAAGCGGCTTTGAAGACTTGATGGGACACAAACTAATTACTACCATACTCGCTCACGGGCCTCGCTATGAAGGCGGGCGGTCGCATGCCATTAATTCATCCCGATCGTCGATCACCTCCAACCCTACGAGTGATCCCGTATTTTCCGTTTCCCGCCTTGAGATGTACCTGTCGATCGAAAAGATGAAATACAAAGACCTTGAGGCTGTCACGCCGGACTGCGATGTGGAAACATCGAAGCTGTTTAGTAGTCAATCCGACGATGAGGATGCCTATGGTGCCACTGGTTATGATCGCCCTCCATCTCAATGGTTTCACGAGCGGCGATCGTAGTCAGTGCCATTGCCATGGTCCCGACTTTCCGATCCGCTGATAACCTGTTTGACTGTACAGAGAAGGTCGAGTAGCTTCGATTCACGCACAGACGCATTGCCGTCCGCCGGTGCGCCAAGATGGTAGAGCTAGAGGGGTTGTATGGAGTCGACGAGTCGGCGAGTGGGGATCACATTAGGAGCGGAGAACAGACTTCGAAGTCGTGTAGTACCGAAACACACTTTGTATTGACACCTTTATTAGTAGCATATAAATATACTTTCACAGCATTCCTTGTCTCTCGCTGATGCCTTGCAATGAGTGTTATGTCACACTCACCTGCATATTACTCCCCGAACAAAGACTGGGGCCGCCGACGACGCGAGATATCCGAAGAGATCGACAAATTTTTGAAGGCCACATCACCGTGAGAATGGCGAGTCTCCTCATTCCTGAATACCGGAAAAGATGAGCTTTCATGAGCATCCATCCGATACGAGGGACACGCACACCAAGCGAACCGCAACAATACGGAACGTATGTCCTAATTCTGGGTGCTTGGCAAGGCCTCCGCATACAGCGGTAGCGCATCCGGGACCTGTCTTCCTCGCACTGGTCCCTCTCTCTTCGACAGAGATTGCGCGACCTTCTCGAGCAGGCCCGAGAAGACTTTCCAGAGCGGGCCAGACGAGTCTCCATTGATAGATGGCCCATCCTGCGCCGACGCTGCGACAGCCTCTGACGGTCCATCCACCGCGATTTGCGCGTCCCTCCAAAGCTTGATAAACGCGTCGCGTGCCGCATCGGACACTCTGACGGGATTCTGGAAGTCGGCGGCAAGAACATGCAACGTGTTGATTATCATCTCGTAGCACTGATCGGCGTCTGGGCGTAGGTTGCGTGTTCCCTGGATGCGAGGTAGCGAGCGCTGAACGAATACGGATACGTTGATGAGCTGTGCGGTGCAGCCATCGTGCAAGGACGATCGGAATTGCCGCAATTCGGTGCCCATGTCCCTAGCGAGCGGCGCTGCCTCGTCAGGCTGCAGGAGCCCATCCTGGACCCCGTGTATCCTCAAGCGGTTGAGCAGGGCGAGCGTGCACTGCTTAGTGAGCTTGACGCGCGCCTCGAGCTCGTCGAACTCAGCATCCGCGAACCTCGCAGTCGGATAGACGCGGAGCCCATACCAGTGCACCTCGGACGTCAGGGTGTGCAGCATGCCCCGGCGCGTATCCGCTGAGAAGTCGTGCTGCACGTCGCCCGTGCCGAGCGCGTGGGCGAGCAGCCAGAGCGCGCGCACGCTGGCAGCGACGCGCCGGTGGCGGATGGGCGCGGGGACGAGCGCCTGCAGCGTCGCGTCCGTGGGCAGCAGCGTGCGGATGCAGGGCCGCAGGTGCGCGCGCGCGAGCATGACGTCGACAAGGATGTGGGGTGCGCGGCCGACGCGCGAGCGCGCGAAGGCTGGCATGCCGGCGACGAAGGCCTCGAGCTCCTGCGGTGCGTCAAGAGACGCGAGCGTCCACGCCAGCGCGCGCGAGTCGAGGGTGAAGTGTGCCGTCCCTGCGGAGTCCTCGCGGGTGCGGCGCATCCCTGCGGCGAGGCTCTTATGACAGGCGTGGATGTCTGCCTCGAAGGACGACCACCAGTCGAGAAGTTTGTACAGCCGGCGGTGCTCCGGGGTCTTCTCCTGCAACGCGAGCGCCACGTCGGCAGAGGTTTGGATGCACCAGCGGTATAGGAAGAGGCTGCGTTGAAAGATAGTCCACAGCACGATAGACAGTGGTGTTTGGTAGGGGCTGTTATGGGAAATAATCGGGATGATAGTGAGCGCAATGTAGGCGACCGCACCGCAGATTGCAAAGGCGAGGGTGACGCATCCCACGAGTCCATTGTTTGAGAACATGAAGTCCACCAGGCCTACGAAGAAGAGAAATACGGCCAGGTGAATGAGGGCCGGGATCGCCTCAACGGCGTGCGACATGCCGAACTTCTCCACACCCTCCGCAAAGAAGGTGCGAATGCGTGCGCGGTCATCCAACGCGGAGATGTTATGTCGCGAGACTGCCTGCATGTATTTGCGCGTCCATTGCTGCATGAGCGTCGCTGCGAGTGCGCATATCAGGCTGAGGGCGAGGCTAAGAACCCAGGCGATGTTAACGCGCAACGCGGTCGACGAAACCCGGAAAGCGGGCTGAACAAGCTGTGGCGAGCTTGGTAGGTGGGTCCCATTGGAGATCGCGGCGAGCTGGAGAGAGATCTGGGTGAGGAGTTGGACTGTGGCGTCTCCAGAATCCGGTTGGAGGTTCTTGTAGCTTTCGAGCAGGAAGGCTGAGACTATCGCGGAGAACAGCCCTGTCTGAAGGAGAGCGCTCAGCACGGAATATTCAAGAGATGAGGTGTATACGCACAAATACTAGGATCCCTCCCGTATCGCCCTTCCAGCTTTCCGAGAGTGCCTTGTCGTACTTCTCCGCGTGAGAGAGGTATAACGACCAGATTCTGCCGGACGGGTCGTTGTCGGAGACTTCCACTATCCTCGGGAGCAAGGTAAGATAGATATGGCCCTCCTCAAATGAACCCCCGACCTTGTGGTACTGGTGGACTGGTATTTCCCGCGGATCCTGGTATCAAGGCGGTGTTATTGTCAGACAGCGCCGTGGGCAAGGTCATCGGAATAGCCCACCTCTGGCTTGCTCCTGTAGCGCCACCTCGTTGGACATCGGCTGTCTTTTGAGGACAAGGAGGGATTGGTGTCGGAAACCGAAAACTGAGGAACCAAGCAACAAGGTAGCGTGGTTATCGATGAGCGGTGTAAGAGCGCTTCGATCCGATCCGTTTTCCAACAAGTTTCCACGCAGCTGTTTGGGAAAGAGAATTGCCGCCTTCGCTCAGCGCTACCACCCAGCCAGGATGCCTCGAAAGAATTCTGTGCACAGGTCATAAAGCATGCACTCGGAGCGCTGCCGAAGATTGTCGTCAGTCTCTGGAGCTTATGATAGTAGCTTTCGCACCAGTGTATACATT
>MU277299.1:28547-52431 GCA_022160305.1 Artomyces pyxidatus | reverse complement strand
CAATCCCAGTGCACTGCGCTTGACCCAGTCCTCACTCTCATCGTCTGCACTCCCCTGGTCGGTGACTTGGGTGGTTCTTCAGCTGTCCTCGACACAGTCTTGACAGTGCGGGTGAAACCCGAGGCGCAAGCAAGCATTGTAGAGGCGGGCGAAGCGCTCTGGGTATAGTTCAACTGCCCACTTATGAAGGCGATAGTTGGAGCCAGAAAGCCCCGGCGCACTTGTGTTCGAGGCGTCATTGACAGCCTCGAGGAGCTCTGCCTGCGTCACCGGGTGATAGCGGCGCGGGGGAAGTGGATCTGGGTCGTCAAATTGATCGACCTCAACCTCCGCTGGGAGATCATGAAAGAAAGCATCGGCGAATATGTCAGCCTGTTCCTGCACCACGTTGGTCAGCCCTTCAGGCCCCATTGTGGGAGGGATTTTCGAGGATCTGCGCCCCTTGGCCCATCCAGCCAGCTTCCAAATGTCATGGGGAGCGGCTTCCTCAACAATGGCCGTGGCCCATTTGCGCTTCGCAGAGCGGACCTTACGGCGGAGCACGTGGCGCAGCTTCTCTCTGTCTGCCGGCGCGCAAGTTTTAAGTGCTTCAGCTGCGGCATGGCATTCCTCGTTCCACCAGAACGAGGTCTGCGGGGCACGCGCTCGTCGGCGGGGCATGGAGTCCTCTGTGGCCGCTGACATGGCATTCATGAGGCGACTCACCTCTGCGTCAACCTCCTCCTCCGTTGAGAGGGGTGGTGCCATTCCGCCCTGGGCGAAGAGTCTGGCAGTGAACGCCTTCGACCATTCGTCCTTCAGAGAGGGGTCGATGCGGAAAGGCTGCTCCTCTGGATCGCCTAGTGGGGTAGGCGTTGAGAAGTCGACCTCCCAGGTAAGGGCATTGTGATCGGAGTCCAAAGCGAGGTCTCGAGAGACCATGAACCTGTGGAAGCAGTTATGCATCTCGCTAGCGAAGTTGAAAAAAGCCAAGTCAATCACCGTATCGCGTTGGTTGGCCTGCCCGCGTCTAGTAGGGACCGTCGGGTCGTTTTGGATGTCGAGCAAGTGCTCGGCCGCCCACGTGAGGAGGTCGTCGCCTCGGGCGTCGTTCCTGGGGGCATCCGCCTCCCACTCGCGATGATGTAGGTTGAAATCGCCGACGACAGCGACAGGGAGGAGGGGGTCTGGAGATAAAAGTGTCAGCGCATTGAGGGTCGGGCCCGCAGGGCCCTCGTTATATACATTGAAGAGGTGGAATCGATCCTCCACATACTTAATCTCCAGGGCTAGGATGTTCGGGTGTGAAACAATGTCCAGTCGGATGCTCGCCGACAAGTGCGGGACACCCTTTCGGACGTATGCCGCCACCATGCTGCGCTGGGGGAGCCCCGGGGAGAAGAACTCCCACGCGGGAGAGGATGGGCCGCCCATGATTTCCTCGCCTTTGCGGTTCGTGTCGGACCGCGCAACTCGGACTCGGCCCACCCACGGTTCCTGGAGGAGGAGAATGTCAGTGTCTAGAAGGGTGTTGAGAAGGATGTGCTCGCGAATGTTGCTCTTGGCGACATTCAGTTGGACGATCTTGAGGGGGCGGAGTTGTCCGGTCATGGAGCGGTTTCCATTGGGGTGTCAGTGGGAGTTTGCTGGGACGGTGAGTGAGGGGGGTGGGGAACCTGCGGGGCGGCGCCGTTGGTCTGTGAACCAGGGGCATAGACAGCGGGCTGGCTGCTGCGTGGGGGGATGGCGACCCGAGGGGTCGCGCCAGGGTAGTCATGGACGGGGGCGCGATAGCGCTTCCGGGTAGCGCAGCGCGGGTCATCGGCGGCGTGCGCCTCCTTGCAATGGAGGCACCTAATGTGGATGCATGCAACGGAGGCGTCTGCCTCAACACAACTCGTTTCCTTGCACTTCTCCCGATGCTGGGCCTCGGCGTGCTCTTTGCTGCCGCATAGACGGCAGCGCCGTTTACCTGTGCCCTTGCAGGACTTGGCGGAATGCTCGTATCCCCAGCATTGCTTGCACTGCTGAAGCCGCGGTTTCTCTTTCCACTGAGTGACTCGAAGCGGGGCACCAAACGCGAAGATGCGCTGCTTCATGAGCGCCCTGAGCTGGGATCCATCTGGGTCTTCGAAAGCAACTACCACCGAAGAGCGGGATGACCCGATCTCCTCTGGCGGTCGGAGCCACCGAGGGTCTTGTGTGATCCTAGCCTGTGCGAAGAAGGGATTGGTTTTGAGGGCCTCGAGAATTGTCTCGGAGTCGTGAATGCCTCCGTCGTAATCGCGAACGAGGACGTTGCCGAGGACTGCCTTCGACCATCGGGTGTTGTAGGAGATGACAATCTCCCGGTCCGGAGCAATGAGGGGAGCCAGAACGTGGCGGAGGGAGAGGATGGCGTCGACGTTGGTGCTGGGGGAGAAGAAGAGGATACAGTTCCCGTTGTCGTTCCATTCGACTCCCATGAGGAGTGCGTTCTTCGCAGACGGCGTGTTCCTCAGACGGGTGTTGATGGCCGTTTGGATGAAGTAGTTCGAAGGGCGTTTGTCGAGGGGGATGGGGTTGCCTCGGAAGCGGGCGACAAACTGGATGTGCTGGGGGCCCACCTTCTTGGGAGTACTCGGACGTACGGGGTTCTTGGTGGGCGCTGCCGCCGCCGCCGCCGCGGCGAAGCTCCGGCCTTGAGAACCTTGCGCGGACGCGCCGACTGCAGTCACGGCGCGAGTTGTCTGAGTTGGGCGAGTTGTTGTCGGGGTGTGCGGAAGTCCGTGGACGAGACTGTCAATTCGAGCTGAGATGGACTCGCCTAGGGAGGCGACGGAGGATTCGAGGAGCGAGAGGCGTTGGTCAAGCGAGGATTGGGAATGGGCGGGTTGGCTATTGCGCACCCTGACGCTTGGGTGTACGCCTCGGGATGCGAGGTTGTTGAGGAGCTGTACTGCTCGGTCGGACACGTCAGCAATCACTTCACGCGGCCCCGGGTCACCAGAGGTGCGACTGAGGATGTTGACAGCGCCGTCATACACGGCCTCAATAGCTTGGTCGGCGAGTTCAAACCAGTCGGCAATACTCAACTCGTCCAGCCCTCGCCGGAGGGTCTCGATCAGCCGCAGGTCGCGTTGGCGGGTAATGTTGGGGAGGTTGAAGTCAAAGGTGTCCTGAGCTCTTCTCGGAGTAGGAGCAGAAACTACTTGGCGCTGATGTCTGGGTGTGGCGTTGGTGTCGTTCAGGACCGCAGGGGAGGGCGGGGGGGTCGTAGTGACTCGCGCTCGGGAGGCAGGGCGGCTGTCGGGGCCCAAGTCATCGCTGTCGCGCGTTCGCGTTCCTAATACTGACGAATTCCGGCGGTGGTTCTGACCGGTGTCGCTCGCGTTGGGGGAAGGGGCCATGGCCCCGAAAAAGTTTGGCATTATAGAGAAGTGTACGCAGAACAGAGGTCGCGAGGATACCAAGCGGGATCTCTGAGGTGGTGGTTTGGGGGGGCACGTGATGAGAGTGTTCCGGTTCCGGAAGTCTCCCGGCCAGCGCCGCCCGTCGCCCTTCGCCAGGCTCCAGCGACGACGTTGGCGGTGCTGCCGTCGCTGCTCTCCATCCACCACTCTCCCGCCGCCAATATCTCCATTCACTAGGTCTTTCCCTCTCCCGAGTCACCGCCACGGCTGCGAAATCATCTCCCCGCCGTGGGTCTCTCCCTGTCTCCCCGAGCACCCCCACGTGCGGTCGTGCGGTCGTACCCTCCTGCAATGGCCGCTGGTCTCCATAATGTGTGTCAGACCAGCCCCCTTCCTGCCTACCCAACCGTGCTAAAATGTCAGTACACCCTCTGACTCCGTCGTACCTGCCAAGTTGCCCATGTTGCGACTGCAACACCCGCTGTGTCTGCGTGACTTCATCCCCAAACGCGTCCCCGCGTCCATTCCCATCCCCCGTTTCTATGCGGGCATGCTCTCCTCCTTACGCCCGCCCGCCTACCACGCCACCACCCATTTTGCAGCCCACTCCATGGGGCCCTGCCCCTCCGCGAGGATTCCATTGACAATCGGCGCGTGAGTCGCGTCGCGCCCGAGATCCGCCAGTTTGCCCGCGACCGTCGGCGGCGGGGAGGTGCGCGTGCGCGTCATGCAAATCTTGTGTACGCCGCGATGCGCTGCTCATCGTCTTACCTGTCACTTCGGCTCTACAATTACATAGCACCTTGTACCTCGTTGAGTTCTGAGCAATATCTTCTTCAATTACTTGAGAGGCACATATTTTGCAAATATCATAAACAATCCTAAGTTCATATCTCAGACCACAGCACCAGTCGGGAGGTAAATTGAGAATTCAAATAAGCTAGATGGTATGCATCATCGGGAGCTTTGGGTATGCGTACATACTACAGTATTAGTGCCAGTGTCACCCCGGGCAAAGATTCCCCCTTCTGCACATCCTCCCGACCAATATACCTCCGCCAACAGCATCCCCAGAGCCCTAACTCCTCAGTTTTGCAGTCCTTGTGCCCCTGCTAAGGTTGCTATGCGCAAAGTGAGCGAGCACGGTAAGGGTGTTTGCGCTTACCAACTTCCAAGACATTGCCGCCGTGAGCGCGACACGTAAAGAGCGCGGTGACTTGAATCCGGAATGCGCGACGAGTGTGCCATGCTACATGAACGTCCGGCGTGGCGAGGGGGTCGCTGGCCATTGAACGCGATGCATGGGTGGTGGTGGTGGAGGGAGGAGCGGAAACGCCCAGGAGCGCCGTCGCGGCGATGCCGCGACTGTCGGGGATCAATTAGTCAGCCGGATCTCGCTCGGAGCGTCGGAGGTCCCAAAGTCTATTTTCAGGCTGACCTTGGCTGACACGCCTTGGTCTATTAGACCGGTCCAATTGTCTAATATACCAGGGTCTCAAAGTATATTAGACCACTAGGCTGGCGGTCAGACATTCTGAGATGGTCGCGGACGGAAAGGCCAAAAAACACGGTTTTTGGATCGGACCTATCTAGACATACGCAGGGGGCCTCCCCTGACGCGTCTGCGGCGTGGGAAATGAACATTCGAGCCCGCATACTCGCCGCATACCGACCGCACACTGAGTTCCTTTGAAGCTCCTGAAATCTGCGTTCTCATGGATGATCTAGTCCGTCTTAAATCAAGTCAAAATCGCAGATGCGCCGTTTTGTAACATGTTTTTTGCAGTGACTCTGAATGTCGAGACAAAGACGGCCTGCCCTGAACCGGACGATCCGGCAGCAGCCCCGGCCCGGCCCGATGACGGGACGGGCGGGCCCCTTTACCTCCTCGACAGCACCACCGTCATCCACCACGACCCTCTACTCCTCAGACCATACCCATCGCACTTCAGACGAACCAGGATCATCAACTGAAGAATTAGGCCGAGAATATCACCCCCTGCAGCGACCAAAACGCCGTGAAACGCTGAGACCATACGAGAGATGTCCAATTTGATCCCGAGTCTTGAGACATTCGCCAAGGTGAGTGCACGTCTTGTGCATTAGTTATTCTCAGCCGGTTCAGAATGGACTTATCGACGCTGCGAAGGGGTCTGCCGCTACGGCGGCTGGTCTTGGTACAATTGGTGAGGACCCTCATTGAAGGTCGACTGAGATAACATTGAACGAGTAGGGCAGGCATGGGACTCCTGTACTACGGACAGAACTTTCTCATCTATCCAAGTGCCTTTCCGCCTGGTTCAAGAGAGAGTGAGTAGACACTGGCACCGTCAATGCCTTGGCTCATCACACCGTTATCAGACGTCCCTGTCCCGACAGATTTCTCTCTACCTTACTCCGACCTCGAACTCACCACGCCCGACAACGTCAAGCTCAAATCGTACCTTCTCATGCAACGTCCTGTACTTCACATAAATGGAGAGACGTTTATTGAGTGGAATGAGGACAAACAGGGAGACGAAGAAGAGGTGAATTTCTTCAGCATTATTATTTGTTTTCCGAGGAGAGTCTTATCTCAACGCCGGAACCAAGTTTGCCGCAACCCGCCCAACCGTAATCATGTTCCACGGAAACGGGGGAAACCATGGGCACCGTATACCGTTGGCCAAAATATTCTATTTGAAGATGCGGTGTAATGTACTCATGCTGTCATACCGTGGGTGCGTCTCTGCTCGTTTACTTTCGCCGATTTCATACTGAGGCTATCTCTTCCCGATCCTAGTTATGGCTTGTCTGAAGGCACGCCTTCCGAGAAAGGTCACTCTATAATCAGCTTCGCGTGAGACTTGTCTAATCTTCGGCGGTTATCCTAGGCCTGCAGACGGACGCTCAGACGGCTCTTGACTTTGTGTTAGGAAATGAGTCTTTGTCGGGAACACCCGTCGTGAGTCTCTCAGTTCCTTAAACTGTGATGAGTTGCTCTTACACGTCCCGGCTAGGTTCTCTACGGTCAGTCGATAGGCGGGGCTGTCGCGATTGACCTGGCCAGTAAGAATCCGCATGTGGTGCGCCTGTCTCGCTACTCGTCCGCATTACCTTCACCAACATTTCCCAGATACGAGCCCTCATCCTCGAGAACACATTCATGTCTCTTCCGCGCCTCATTCCGACCGCCCTCCCTTGGCTCAGCCCATTCTCTTTCCTCTGCCACCAGAAATGGGAATCGTATCTGAAGGTATGTCAGTAGTGAACACGCACAGCCCTGGTCTGACACGGCTTTTACAGGTTCCCAAAATATCTAAACAGATCCCCGTCCTCATGCTCGGTGGCGCGCAGGACGAAGTCGTGCCGCGCTCACAGATGCAAGAACTCTGGGCGCTTGTACGCAATCGTGGACGTACGCCCTCTCCGTCAACACCTATTGAAAATGTCTCGTCGTCTGCCAGCGCAATCGCAACCGGCCGAATCTCCGCTGCATCATCTCCTGTCAAAGCTTCTGCACCAGGAGAACCGAGGAAAGAGATCAAAGAAGGCGAAGCTACCCGTGACAGAGCAACGCCGACTACAGAGGTTGATGGGATCAACAAATACATGGAATTTGCGGAGGGAACACACAGTACGTCTGATGTTCATGTCGCAAACTTGCGTGAGGCATATTCACATGTCCTCTAGACGACACGTGCATCCAGCCCGGATACTGGACGGCGATTGCTGAGTTCGTTGCCGGGCTGGGCGCCAGCGCGACAATATGATATGACGACAGAGGCCATCGAAATTCCTCATGCTTCAGTGTGTCAGATTAACACATCCCTATACTCAAATGGCCTTCCATTTTCATCCTACGCGACTACTACAACTTAATGATATTCTTGACTCGCTCGCCAGCCCATTGTCTCCAAGACTGCCGTACCTTTGTGCCACAATGTCTCACGAACACTACGTCCTATCGGAGATCCCATATTAAGCTCTCGTCATTCAGTTTATGGTCTGTCACATGCCATATGGGGTGTTCGGAACTTACCAGTATCCAAATATTAATAGAAGATTGCATGAATACACAGCAACTGCGTATTAAGAAAACCAGTTAGCCGCAAGCCTTCTCTGCGTGATTCGATTCGATCAAAAGGCCGAAAGTAAACTCCAATATTATTTTTGGACGACATTGTAAGCTATGTAAACCGATTCAATTGCTAAAGAACGAAGCAGGCAGTACGATAACTGAAGCGCCTGGTCTGTTAACAACGTGATAAGTCATCAACGCGAATCAGGGAGGTAAAGTTCTTACCAATTCTTCAGATGTGGAGGATGGTCACCACAGCCGACAGGTTGAGCCGGAGGATGATGGGAACGATGCCACCGATGACGGCCACAAGAGCGGTGACGACATCGCCGAGCACGGAGCCCACGAGCGCAACCACGATGTGGAGGAGGCCGAAGATGACACCGCTACAATCCGTCCGAGTCAGCGTCGACAAAAGTGCAAGAACAAGAAAACACTTACTTCAGCGGAGCAAATACCTTGATGACGACAGAGACATCGCCCTTCACGACAGCCAGGACATGGCCGACGGCGGTGAAGACGAGGGTCAGGATGACGGACAGGAGACCGACAAGATCACTCAGGGTGATCTTCACCGCGCCTCCAACACCGGCAAGAATGACATCGACAGAGAGGCCGACAAGCCCGTTGAGCTCGGCGACGGCGTCCTGCACGAGCACCGTTGCCTGAGCCACGACGGGCGTCAGAGCCTCAACGGTAGCGTTCTCGCTCGTGACGTAGGCTGAAGCACCATCAGCGTCCAGATATTCTGGAAAAACACGGAGAGCTTACTCAATTCAAGGACGATGGGCTGGAGCTTGACCGTCAGATCCGTCAGCACGCATGCGACACTGGAACCCTGGACATCCCGAGGGAGACCGGCGATAGCGTGGGCACCGGCATGAAGGTCGACACCAGCGAGGGCAGCGACGCTGAGGGGTGCAGCAGACACCGCGGCGAACGTGGCGAACGCGGCGGCGGCGAAAGAGAGGGTCTTGGGGAATGAGAACATTGCGTGTAAAGAGTGTATTGGGTAAAGAGTGGAAGGATAGATGCTGGAAATGCTAGAGGCGAGAGGAGATGACAAGAAGTCGATGGAGAAGTTGTAGGAAGTGAACTGGCTTTTATACGCAATGGCGTGGCCGGGATCTGGATGTATAGCCGCCTAAATCGTGCGACGTGTGCTAACACTGTGCGCAGTCACCGGGGCTAGTTAGCCGCACTAGTCGTCAGCACACGTTTGAGAGCGGATATGAGGTGAAGTAGTGTTGGGCGGCGACGGATAACAACACGGCAGAATTTCCCGGACATTGGACCCTGTAGGTGGAGCACGGCTATATGAGGATTTGTCACTTCGGAACCTTCGTCGCTCCAAATAAGGCTTCTGGGGAGGAGCTAGCAAAATAACTGTGGGCTTCTTCTGTGGAGAGGAAGCTCACGGCTTGTTGTCACTGGCAACCGGATCGAGTATTCCGTCAGCTGAAATATGGCGCGAGATCTGTACAAGATCAATGGCTTTCGCTCACCAGCGCGAAGCCACATCCCCGCCTCTCACTTCCATACATACCACTATTGTTGGAAAGGGATCTACAGTAAGTATGGGTTGGTAGAGTATGTGGTAGCTTATGCTTGCTTACGTCAAGAGCACATCCACAGCGATGCTGGGACGAATCCGATATGTGGGTAGTGTAAATTGGGGTGCATGACGGTTCGCCTCGCCCAGGAGCGCCCTTCTCCCCACGAATACAGATGACCTCCGTCCTTCTGTGACGCAGTTGAAGTGGTAAACACTGACCGGATGGTAAATTACCACATAATGCGGGCGCGCCTGGCAAGCGAGCTCCGAAACCCTAATTCCGACGTCAGGGAATGGAGCGAGAAGCCGACAGACTGCGCCGAAGGATTACGAAGTTAATCGCGTCGCGTATTCGTGGGGCGATGCCGAAGCTTCCCGGTGCGTGAAGTTGGAAGGAAGTGACCGTGGTCGGTGCACGGTGCAGCCGTGAAACCGTGTTCCGGAGCAACGGAGAATTGAGCTCTCTATGCGAGATCTTCGTGTCGTCTTGAAGTTCTGGTCGCAGGCGGATGAGCAGATCTGTGTAAGATCCACCATGTCACGCCACGTCTTCACCGGAAGAATCGAAGGCGCACCTTTGGCGCACCTCCGCGAGACTCGAGGCGCTGTCGTACAGCTAACCTTCCTTGCGATCAACTTGCGATGAACACGTTGCCGGGTGACGCGTCGGGTACATACTAATACTCGACCCTTCCACCATATATCACTTCCACCTATATAGTCCGAGCCAAGACAAGACCGGCCTGTCTCCGGTTTGCGTCGAAGTAAGAAGACAGACCTTTCAGAGGGGATAGAAATCCCCGATGTATTGAGTGGAACGAGCGTCGTCCTGACACAGCGTACGATGACAAGTTGGATGTTCTTTCGTGGCAAAAGGGGGTCGTCAGCCGTCGTTTGTATTTCGTCGGCATAAGATCGAAATGAATCCGTGGCTCGGTCGGATGCAAGGATTGCGGTTCGGACAAAGACCTTCCTACGCAGGTCAAAAGCCTGGAAGTCCGCTCGTTCAAGACATTATTGTCGAAGTGGTAGTACCGCACCATGAGTGGTCCGCCTCTTCTCTCCCTCAGAACGACTTCAAGTCGGGAGGGACCACAGCAGCCTGTGCCACTGAAGGTAACGCACCAGAAGGTCCAAGATAGAGATGTATGTGAGAGCATGAGGCCAATCACGTCCAGGACGCGGAGGAGCGGCAAGGCTCTAGATGAGCATAATTAAATGGGACGAGGCGGGGGAGTTAACAGGGGGCGAGTGTGGAGGGTCGGTTCATTCAGCAAAAAACTCTGGAAGTCCAGTTTCTTGAGTGCCATGACGAGGATGCCAGAGTTCCGGACGGGGAGAATTGGGGGATCGACAACCAACTCCATTTGCTTCGCCCGGAACGCTGAAGGGGTCGAATTACGCAAAGTCTCGGCCCATGAGCGGGACGCCGTGTATGGAGTAACAGGCCCAGCCAGCGCCATTTTCACAACATGTCAGCAATGAAAAGATCATCAGACACATGTACGACACCTTGTCATGGTCGGCAGCGAGATGAGCAGAGCTCTGCCGCCGGAGAAAAAGTGGGTGGACTCTACAAACAGCACGAGAATGCGTCCTCACCGTAAGACACGCCTGAAATTGGTGCTTAAGAGATGCCAGCGGGATGCCAGTTACTGTCGTACGTCGTTGAATGCGATGCCCGCGCGCGTCGCCGCGGCAGCGGTCCTGAGCGGAGGGAGTCGGTTCGTGGCCAGTTTCCAAATCGAACAGGTGGCCCAGTTCGACGTTCGGCGTTCGGTTCGACCCCGCGACGCCTTCGATTTGTCCGAGTCGAACTCTAACTTTGTCCGTTTCTCCAAACTGCAAAACCCTGAGGCCTAAGGATGGCCATCGCTCCCTCAACGAAAAGGTTGGAAGGCGACGTTCTCGCAGCTAGATTCTGTCCGTCCGACCCTCAATTCAGTGCCCTTTGTCCCTCACGGCTTCTACCCCTCGAGTCCACGCTATCTGCGCACTGCGCACACGCTAGTCACGGCTCGCGGTGCAGCAGCATCCTCCGTACGGTCACTGCCTTTGTATTCGTCGGGGGTTCTTCCTGTCAAAAGGTGGAGCTGTTCATGAGGTACGTCTGATCTCGGGACGTCACGAGGACGGCTGCTGATCGCAGCGATGGGGAGTACCGAGGAGAAGAAGAGGTACTCGTCATTGACTGCATCTTGACATGGTGCTGAAACTTTGATGGCAGAAGGTTAAGCAGCTGGATGATCCTATTTTCTGGCCAATGGGCCTACGGCGCTACGTTTCTCAAGTATATCCCCCTGTACCAAACGCACTCTACTGTCATCCCAGGCTGGGGGAAGCTCCACAATGTGATCCGGCGTACGTTCACATTCCCGTCAGCAGCATCAGGCCCCTTTCTACCATTCAGCCAATTCTTGTCACGAAGTCGTGTTTTGGAAATAGCTCACGGCAAGATTTACGGAAGATAACGCGCCTTCTCGCAGCTCCCTTACTTGCGAGCTCAGGAGTGACGAAGCCTTTCAGCACACGGGGATGCCGCGGTACGAAGATCCTCCGGTATATGCCCTCCCCTCCCGCCGGCCCATCGACACGATCCTCCCAACAGCCCGGTCACACTCAAGGCTCGCTCGACGTGGTAGGTGCGTACTCACGTTGCGGCATCGTGACGACGTACCCGGGCGTAGGCCATCTACCAATTTCTAGTTCGACGTCCACGTTCGTCTGACGGGTCCGCGATTGTCAGTGTTTTTAATTGATTAACGGAATGATGATCTGCCGTGTCGATGTCGTGCCTGCCGGGGCGCGCCTGCGTGGTTCTCAAGTTTTCAAACCCCAAGTCGTGTTTTCTCGAACAGAACGTGCAACTTTGCGTGTCTGTCGTACGTACCCCTATTCCCATGTCTGCCTACCCAGTACGTGCAAGATCTACGTGAACGAAGCCTGAATTGTCCGACAGTCCCCACGCGCTTCAGGGATGCGTGCGCTTCATCGAACCTTGTCTCGTCTCAAATTGAATGTGAGCACACCACGATGTCGGGGAATGGTCTCATCTGTACCTTTACAGACACAGTTTGCTGTGCAAGATGCCCATAGAGGCATGAGGGTATCCTTGGTAAGCCTCGGAGATGCCGAGGACGAAGACGTGACACTGACCCGGTACTTTTGGTGTTTTTGTATAAAAGGTGGGCTGCCAGGACACAACATCCTCAACGCGAACGGTTCATTCACCCCGCGTCCTCCAACTGCTCCTCTCACTCGCAGCTTCACCAGCAGCATACCATGTTCTCTCTCGCTAAGATCGCTACCATCGCTGCTTTGGCGTTCGCCACGTTCGCCGCTGCCGTCCCAGTGCAGGAGCGCGCCTTGGAGGCCCGTGATGATAGCATCACGGACATCCTCACCGGCCTCATCTCTCAGGTCACGGACCTCTCTGGCCTGTTCGGTGCGCCTTTCGCATTTCTCGCGCTGAGAGACCGCGATGTTGACACTCATTCCAGGTACTCTGACTACGTCTAACGCGACGGCCGATGTCATTGGGCCCATTGTGACCGAGATCACAGACGCTGTGGAGAGCGCGATCTCTGCGATCGGCGCTCCCGGCATCGCGGTCGGCTCTGGAAACCCCCTGACTTTGCTCACCACCCTACTTTCTGTTCGTACCCCCCCAGTTTTCAACGTCTGTCTCTAATCGTACTTGTAGACCATCCTGACCCCCGCCGGCGCGATCCTGTCGATCCCTGGTATAGACTCTGGCTCTGCCACCAGTGCCTTAGGGCCGCTCGGGTAAGAATCGTCGAGCGCACCGTCTCCTTCCCGCACTCACTCACCGATGCCTTACAGTGGCGTGCTCAGCACCTTGTTGACGTTGGTTCTCGGGATAGTTGGCGGACCTTTGTTGGGTCTTCTCGAGGAGGTCCTCGCGCTGTTGCTCGGTGGCCCGCTTATCAGCGTCATCCAGCTTCTCAACTTGACTGCCCTCTTCGGTATCTTCGGCATTTTGTAATGTCGTCACGGTCGAAGGTGTGCGCTCAGTGTCGAGGTGCAATGTTAAAGTCTCCTTTTGGGTTGAATTAGTATGGTTTTTTTCTGGGTTGGGTTGAACCGGTAGCCTTCAGCTCTCTGGTCTAACTACTACTAGTGCTTCATCTTCTTACAGTCGCTGGGTTGGATGCTCCTGTCTGTCTTCCGTACGGATTGGTGTTTTTATAATCCATCTCTCAGTTTTTGCATCGGTTTCATTGATGGAGTGACATGGACGTGTTGCCTCAGATGGAAACGATCTCGGGGAGAATGGAATGCATCATTGCATACCTAGCGAGAGCTTGCAGCGCTCAGCCATGCGAATCTCGGCCGACGCGACGCGTGTCTGTCACGCCGTCAGGGTCGGTCGCGTCTGTCACGTACCACGTGCGTGGAGACTTTCGTGGCCTATTGTGGCGGGTCAACCGGTCACACTGTCACGATTTCGAGTTTTATTATCCTCACGTTGAACTTGACCTGGACGATCGCCTGTGTAACATAACCATCTGGAACGTCTACTACACCCCAACTGCGTCAAACCGATGAAGGAAACTGCCAGGTACGCATACATCACGCATACATGCCACTGCGGTATGCTGAACGCCCTGGAAGTGCATACTGGGGTTCAGCCCTCCAAGAGCGAGTACCCATGTACGAAGGAATGGATAAAAGAAGTGCGACAGCGGCAGGCATGACTCCGCACCTGCTGCAAGAAGAAATTGACGCAGTCACCGGCGTCCTTTCCAAACTCAAGGCACATCGTAACACTGTCTATGCCCCTGTGTCGCGTCTCCCCCCCGAAGTCCTCGTCAGGATTTTCTCGATTTGCGCATCTGGCGACATTCCATTCCGATTGAAAGAGCTTCCGCTTCTTCTCAAGGAGCCTTCTCGACGCGATCGAAAGCGAGGCGTTCCTCTACCTTCCCCTTCCCTGCCACCAAGAGAACAAACAGGATGGATCAACTTCACCCATGTATGCCACTATTGGCGGTCGGTAAGTTTGTTTGTAACGACTTCAACGAGCATGAACATTGACTACTCCCGTAGGTTGCGCTCGACAGTGCAGCGTTATGGGCGACGTTCGACAACCGCCAGCTGAGCCATCATTGGCTTCGGGAGATGCTCTTCAGATCCTCGCAAGCACCGCTCTCCATGACCCTGTCGACGACATCTCTCAGTAAAGATGTCCCCAATGTCCCCAAAGACCTGGACGACTTGATTGTCGCACAGTTACCGCGCACACGGCATTTGCAGTTATACGATTTGGTTGAAGACACTTGCCCGATGCGGTGCTTCAAACAGCTTACGGACCCTTCGAACCACGCGCCCTGGTTGGAGTCCTTGGAACTTTCGGCATACTCACAATACGATGCTCCCTTTCTTCACTTTGACCTCCATCCAACCAAACTGCCTGTTCTGCGAACATTGGATCTCGTAGGCTGTAGCATCTCTTGGACATCTCCCATCCTCGACCAGCTGGTGCATCTCAAAGTGGACTCGTCTTTCTCGCCGACAGCCTTAGAGCTGTACGCTGTTTTTCAGCGCATGCATGTGCTTGAGACCATTGTCGTCACTGTTGCCAAACCTCCTCCCTCAGAAATCAGCGCCTTCCCCACCGTGATCTCTATGCCCCATCTTGTGCGTACTCACATCACTGGCGACGAGCGCAGCTGCTTGGATCTCACGAGCCACCTCAACATCCACCCCGCCTCCTCTACCAAAGTCACGGTCTCGAATTCTGAAGTCCATCCTTTCATGCACCCGATTCTGGAAGCCTTTGGTGGCGCTTCCAACCCTCCTCGCGCCCTTCTCCTGAGGTCAGGAGGGAAGCTATACGATTCTCACACAAAGTCTTCGTCTGACCTTGTTCTGTGGAATGACAACGACAAAGCAGACTTGTACCATGCATTCAGATACACGTCCTCCTACTACCATGCAAGCCTCTGTCCCTTCGTGCCAAGTGCGAATTTCCATCTGCAGATACACCATGCGCCTGTCAATTGCGCCTCAAGCCCTTGGCAAGGGTTATGGGTCAACGAACTAGTCGCTTTGGCTGTCCAATTAAAAGACGACAACGTATGGGCCAAGCAGAGATGGCTCTCGACATTCAAAGATGCCAGTCAAATCAAGACCATCGTCGCCCGGGGCGACAGAGCGGCGTTGAGCCTTCTCAACGCTTTGGCTCCTGCTGCACCCAGTGACGGTGCGCTACCTGCAATCGTTCTGTCGGATAAATCCCTCCCATTCCTCGAGGCCCACAGACAACAGAGCATCTACCTCCCCTTGCCGGAGCTCCCTGATACCGTCCCTGACATCCTGTATGGAACACCAGAGGCCGACACTCTCCTGTTCCCTGCCCTCGAGACCATTGTCCTTCAAACGGACTCCTTGAGCTATTGGTCTCGTGGTTTTTCTCTCAACCACGTAGCATTTTTCGAGGCGTTTGCCGCTGCTCTGGAGACCCGGCGTACACAAGGCGCTCCCTCTCTCAACCTCGTCCAGATCCCCTACTTCGACGAGGACAGAGCTATCGTCACGCAAGTTGTCAATCGGTTGAAGAAAGGTGCTCGGGTCAAGGTCGTGAAGGTCGATGACTTGTCGGGGAGGAAGTTCGTAGCGAAACGTGCTGCGCCGTCAACCGATGACAAGAGCAGCGTGAAGAAAGCCCGAAGGAAGTGATGGAGATGAAGGGACGCGTACTCTAGCGCAACTGTCCCAATCACAATCTAACGTACTGTTGTTGTTTCTAGTGTACGATTATCATTTAACCCCCAGTGCCCTGTATCAGCCGATAAGTTTCGTCTGTCACTGCGCACTCCTCGGGTCAATAAAATGCGTCCGTGTCTTGGCGGGGATCGTATCCGTACAAGCGGTCAGATGGTGAGGGTCGCAAAGGCTGTGGATGTTAATAACTTAAAGGATCGATGACAACGCTCCAATGATGCCTGAAGGCATGGATGACGTGAATTACACAAAAATTGTACTAACGACGCCGCGGCAAAATCGAACTACGGTCCTCCCGCCTACCGTAGTAGGTGACCAGACTTGAGAGCTTGAGATGCCGACCTTTAGTTTTGTTTTCTTACTGCGAGCCGTCGAGGTGGGTTATGCAAAATAATCATACAAATAATCCACCGACGCCAAAAAACTAGTGTACAAAGTTACTGTCAAGCTCCAGTCGCAACCTATCTTTAAGGTAGATTAGATCAGGACCGTCAGCTCTCTTGCTGACTCGCTACGCCTTTTCCCTGGAACGACCCATACCGGGGGCGACAATCTGGGCCCAGATTTCAAAGAGACGATTCGTGAGGAATAGGTGCGGGAACAGCGATGACGCTTCCGAAGAGCGATTGCTCCGAGCGTGACACCTGCACGATCTTCCATCCAGCGGACGCAGTAACCGCGACGAATTCGGACAAGGTCCGCTCCTGGGCATCCAAAGCCGTTTGCATCTAAGCGAATCAGGCAGAATCAGCACGTATACAGACAGAGAAGGCCATAGAGAGCATTACCGTTATGTCCATCCAGTAGGGAGCCGAACTAGCCTTGCCCATATTGGCGAGCAACGGCCACTGCGCGCCTTCAAGCTTCTCCACCTCTTTGGCGCCTTCTATATCTTCAAAACCCAATGACTCCGCTTCGCAAGCGTACGGAAGGATGAAGTCCGCCAACAGCAGATATGTTCCTGTCTCCTTACCTTTGCCGACCTTGGCGGCGCGGCGGAGGTGAAGTAAGATCTCTCGCGTACGCGCGTCGTCCCAGTCATGGGTGATCCAACGAAGCATGAAGACAGCAGGGGGCATTGCGTACTTCGGTTGCGGCTCGAAGAAGCTGTGCGCTGTGCGACGAAGAATTAGATGCGTCACCCAAAGGTAGTTGACGCTCCGGCAACGCACGTTGGAAGGTGACGCGACCGGATTCCAGCCATTCAGGATGTTGCGCGAGAAGAGCCTGCAACGCTCGGCAGTTTGTTGGTACTTTCGAGACGTCTCACAACCTCGGTGCTCACCTTTTCACCTTGGTAGCAAACCGCCTCCCGATCCTGCACTACGAAACGGAGCTCAGGGAATTGCTCGGCAATGTGCATAGTAACCGAGCCAATGCCACCACCGACATCGACAACTAAGGATGACGGTGAAAGATTCAGGAACGGAGAGACTGGGGTAGAGAAGGCGCGGTCAGCAACACGAAATGGCCCTGAAGTGGGGATTCAATTACCGCTCACTTCCGTCGCGCCCAGACCAGCAGACCCGGCCATCCCTCGACCAAATCTCAGCAAGCGGGGACCATTTTCAGGCGCCTCCAGCCACTCCCAAAAGGAGACCGGGGTGTTCTGGGAAAGATTGAATCCCGTCGCGCGCCACGAAAGCGTGGCCGTGGAATCGATAGAAGAAGTGGGTGACGCTTTTTCGCCGCCGAAAGACTCGCGAGATACAGTGTTGGGGAGCAGAGACTCTAGCCATCCCAGGAATAGCGAGGGCTTTTTCATAGGGTAATCGGCTGGCATTACAGGAGCAGCGATGGTGGTCGGAGAGTCGAGGACATGGACAGGTGACAGCTTAGTCTTGACAGTAACTTGGTGCATGTCAGGGAGGAGCGCCTCCGTAAGATATGCGGAGGCCTTGAAGAGTTCGTCGGTACTGATGGAGGGTAATCAGTCAACACGAAGCCAGAGCGACGTAAGATTCAAGAGGCAGATGTCAGTGTGAACATCCTGAGGCGACACACGCAAAAGAGAACGTACCAAAGCGCCAAGAATGCGGCCGCACCTGCCCCATCTTCGTACTTTGTATTCGGCCTACGTCGGATTATAAGAATGCCGGAGCGTGTGGGAAGTTAGTCATAAAACTTACCGCTCTCTGAGGTCGTCGAACGACTTCCCAGAGTCGATAATGGTGGATACACGGTTGAGAGCGAAGACGTCCGGCTTGACTTCGAGAAGGATGTGGTGCGTCGCCAAGAGGCGCAGAACATGGGCTATATCATGACGCAGGCAACATTGTTTGGAATGTTAATAGGACAGAGGGGTAGAGTGACGTACCAGTGTTCATACGCTCGGCACCGATGCGCTTTGCGATCTCTGCAGCATGCAGGCCGCTTGGACCGGAAGCCCGTAATAGCTCGGCTGTATTCGACGCTTCTAAGAAGCGCAACGCGGACGATAGGTTATACTGTCGACCGGGTAAATCAGCAATGTATGGGCAGAAGGAAAAGCGACTTGAGGCAAGGCCACAGCCCCCGCCTAACACCGGCCGAAGACGTAGAGCCGTCCAGGTGTCCACGCCACAACGCTCGGTGAAGAGTGGTGCAGTACTCACCCCATTTGCCGCGTCGTTCAAGGTCGAGAAAGGAGGGCGCACGATGGCGGACATCTGCCCGTTCGCGGCGACAATGCGCGAGATGGCTTTAGCAACGTCCGGGTGAGTCACCAAGACCTCAGCCATCGACTCCGGATCGTAAGGCGTATCGAGAGAGGGGAAGTCAAGAGCCTGAAGACCGGAATCAATAGCACTGTTAGAGGCGTAAACCGTCTCTATCTCGTCCAGCGCGGAGCCAATGATGGCATGAAGAGCCCGGAGGACTGCAAAAGTCATGGTGGGCAATCGTCGAAGTGACGCGGGGGGCAGCCAAGTGCAGTCTCCCTTCGCTCCGTCTTAAGAGTTTGATTGGGATTTTTCAGTGCGCGGACTTATGATACGGAAGACACACTGTCCAGATGTGTCTCAGCTTCCGGGAAGATGACACCCGTGATTATGCAAACCCTGTGGATGTGCGGTGGAATGAGCTACAAGTAGAGACGTTTAGATAGAGCGGCCAATATCTGAGACCCAAATCCTATCGAGGGAAGCGGGTCGGTGACTTGTTGGGAGATCGACCGAACCTGAAGAAGCTAAGGGAAATCATTAGGTGTGATCGAAGGGCCGAGAAAGGAAGATAGAAGATCATAAGTGTAGGATGGCTTTGCACACTTCGTTTATGGGCTATCCGGATACATATAGCCTGCCGGAAGGAGGATAGGAGATGTTGCGAATTTTGCCACCCACTCTAGCTTGACACAGTCGATACATGTTACTGCTGTCAGAAATTAGTTGGTCACCGATAGCCACGGATGAGGGCGAAAGAAGCCATTAAGAAGCCATTTGATACAATCCGAGTAAGATCGCATTACAGAACGCCCTAGAGTCCCTTCAGGATATGCCACGTGTAGTCAGCGCTCAGATCCCAAACCGCAATTCGAAATCCTGGCGAGAAAGCCTCCGGTACCTCGCCCAGACAACCACCGTACGCGTGCTATCATTAGTTAACCAATGGATGATGGCCGCATAGTCGAGTGTGCTCATACTGGATGCCAGGTCGAGCTTTCCCTAGGCTTCAAGAAGTCTGCAACAATCCAAAGCAAACGCCTCCTAACCTCGTGGCCGATGGAGGTACCTGGCGCGATAGTAATGAAACTCCGATCTCAAGATGTTATCCGAGCCATTCCTGATGGGCATACGCACCTTCCACTCTCCCATCGAGTACTGCTATATAGAATATCCCAGATACCAGAGATGATTCAAGGACACGCCGACAGTGATCGGAGGATCGGGGCTCGACTAGGCTAAACGATTCAACGCCATCGGCCACTGCATATCTGTCGATCACTGTTCAACGTGTAGGACGTACCCGGCGAAGAGTTTCATGCATAGTTCCTTCTGCCTCGAGCTTGAAAGCTTCCGATACAATAACCGTAAACTCCGTGGAAGATGATTAGATGTGGGTAGCTGTGGCATCAAGAGCCGCGGCGAAGAGGCAGTCGTTATGTTACAATGTGTAGACTGTCTCTGAATCTGGTCAGAGGTTGTCTCGGTGGCAGACATGATTTTATTGAGAGAAGATCTGGATCGAGGATAGGGTGGATAAAGGGATTTGTATTGCGTAGTCAGCATCTCGGGGAGTATCGGAGCGGATTCACCTACATCGGGCTGCGCTCAGAATGCACGGTCATAGAGGGTCGTGGTCGAGTCCGACGGACGGTGGAGTGAACCACAAAAGTGAAATAAAAGACGCCTCAACCATCGATGCCAGTAGTTGCTGAGGTTGCATTGTACACCGTCAGACCTCCGCTGGTACCGATGTAAAGCATTTGAAGACGCACACCTGAGCAAGAAGCCGTCTCTCTCCTGCGCTGAAGCAGTCCCGGGACACGTATCTGTGCAGCAGGTGGCCAGGTTACGTTCCCCGAACGCCAGAGCCCAGACCCGCAACTAGTACTCCTCCCAGCCTTCCCAACTCGAAGCGAGGTCCCTGGTGAAGAGGCGCCCCGACTTGATATATGTTACGATTAGACAGAGCGTACGATATTCATTTGTATGGCGTGGTGAGTCGTGAGTACACCGATCGAGGGCGTGCTCTGCGTGTAACGATGGCATCCTTCATCGGCGGTTACTGGAAAGCCAGGCATTGAAGTGTGGTCTTTCATGAACGTTAAGGGGGCCATGGGCGGAGGTGAGCGTGGACATACTTGCAGGATCGCAGCAGCGTGTCACGTACCTTCAGCGATTTGGGACCGGAGGCAAGAGGAACACCTGGCGTGGCGCAGGGGCTGTATTGAGAATCATAGAACCAACGAACTCTATGTTCAAAACCCGCGATGCCCGTGGTACATGGTCCGATCATGATGATGGAGGTAGGAAGCGTCAAGCGTGTTACATAGGGATGGAGAGAAGACGCGACTCGGACTCTCCCAGCGACTGAGATCTGAGACTCGCCTGCCAAGCGTGTCTTTGACAACGTTTACAAGTTTACAAGATGGTACAAGCACGTCCTTGGCCTTGCCTTGGCCTCAAGTTGTTCGACGCTTTCGATTACACACATCACATTCTATCAACACACTACCTCAGAGTCATACACTTTAAATCATAATCCAAGCACAGTGCGTATCGTATCCGAACGAATAATAATAGAACACAATAAAAAAAGGTCGTAAAAATCAGATCATATGGTCGTGCATGACGTACTCAATCCTCCTCCTCCTCCTTTACACCGCCTGCGAATCCCAAGCCTCCATATCTTCCTGTCCCGAGGCCCGGAGCCCAAGGGCCTTCAACACTTGGCCGTGGACGGAAGCTCTCCCTTCTAGCACGCGCCGCCTTGCGCGACGTCGAGCTCGCCAGGGACGGGGCACTGCGATACGATGAAGCTGACGCACCCAAGCTCATTTGTGACGACACGGAGCTCACAGGTCGGTACACGCTGTTGCTCAAGCTCGCCCCCAGCTTATCGTGCGCCTGTTGCTGCTGCTGCTGAGCGGAAGGAACACGCCCATGGCCGAGCGCGTGATGCTGTGTGCCGATCCTCGGAACAGACACCGCTCTCGGAAGGATGGAGGTGGAGGGTATCCGACTTGGCACAGGCATTGCAATCTTGCTCGGTGACGCCGCGCGTGCCCTGCCTCCAGTCGCTGTCCCCGCATTTCCTGAATCCCCGAGCCTTGGACGTTTATTCGGCGCTGACTGCGACCCATTGCTCATGCTGGATGCTGACCGTACTGCCGGTGTGACTGTTCCCCTTCCTCCGCCTTGATGGCTGTTTGAAGAGGAGCCAGATCCGTACGAGGGCGTTGTCGCTCGAGGCGGCACGGAACCAGCGCGCGTGCCAGGTCTGTAGCTTCCGTTGGCACTGTTAGCGCGGCGGTTTTCCTTGTCGGATGGAGCACCGGCGGGCATGAGAATCTCGAGCATGTGTTTGCCATGCGCGAGGAAAGGGCGCCCAGCCTCAGCTTCCCAGGCGGGAATGCTGGCCAAGAGGTCCTGTTCGATCTGCGTCGGGTTAGACGGGTGCTGTGAACGACAACAGTCAAACGCACCCTGGGCTTCTCCTTCTGGACACGCTTGCGCATCTTTTCCTCTCGTAGCAATCGTCCAGGGTCGCGTGGCCCACGCCCTAGCAAGCGACCTTGGTCAGATGCGGTATTTGCGAGTTCTTGCTCCTCCTTGCAGATCTCGAAGTACTTGCGAATACTGCCAAGAAGGTGGGCCTTCATCCGACGTTCGTCTTTCAGTCGCTTGATCTCGTCTTCGTGAATGATAAGAAGCTCTTCGGTATGCTCGTCTATAATCTCGTTAACAAAGATTCGATCACCATATTAGCTGGACATACCATCATAAAATGGAGCGAAGTCCGCTCGCTCCTCTTCGCCGACCATTAGTTCGTCCCACAGCTTTGTGACTTCTACTCGAGCATTCTCCACGAACGTGCTCATGCGTTCGCGCTTCAACTCGAGCATCCTTTCGAGCTCCTCCTCGTACTCGCGCACGGTCTCTTCCGTGCACCCTCGATGTGCCTCCACAAACCCATCCATGGACTCGTCTGGAACTCCCAGCCTCCGCCATAAACCTTCCAGTTGGTCGTACATCGCCTGAATGTGAGCCGCCCGCTTGCGGTGCATGTCCTCGAGTGACGCTCGCGTGTCTGCGGCCCATGTCAACAGTGCCGGCGTTGGCTCCACACCTTCGAGACCTGTGAGACGCCCCTCGAGAAGCGCTTCATCATCGGCTTCGTCGAGGCGTGCGGCAAAACGTGCGAAGATTTGTTGATGAATGTGCTCGTCGCTGCTCGCATTGGGGTCGCCAAGGATGAACGTCGAATTTCCGATATTTTGGCGCGAGTAAGGAGTCGGTGTGCAGATGAAGGGATCGTGGCTCCCTAGTGCGGAAGATGGCCGGGAAACGGGAGGGACTCCCAGAGAAGAGCAAGATGGGATCTCGTCCGCAGCTGGTGTGTCGATGCCCAGTTGGTCGTGCAGCCAGTCGATGTGCACGAAGGTCGAGGAAAGATGGGCGAGTCTCTTCGCCTGCACCCCTCATCAGCTATATGCTAGATCGGAGAGTAAGTTCACTTACCACTTCGCCCTTTCCTCTAACCAGCTCCTTTTCCAACCTCGAAAATCGTTCGGGAGTGACGTCTCGATGTGTCGCTGAATCGTTGGCTGACCGGGGATCCAGCACGTCGTCGGAGAAGAAATCATCACCCAGCGTGCGGGACATAGCTGCGAGACGATTGGTGAGCGTCGACAACTGCTCCAACTTCGTATGGTACAGCTGAGGGAGACAATCAATCCTCGGTCAAGCAATCCAGTCTTGGAACTCACCTGTCTCAGCTTTTCCTGGAGCGCTGTCAACATCTCGTACCGTCGTGGGACTACTTGCTCTTTCTTCAGCTCTCCAACAGTCCCCGCTCCCAAGTTGACACTGCTCCCCAGTGCAACGCCGTACCGGTGGCACTCCTCCTCAACCTCTTCGCATCGCGCCACCCATCCATGGACCTGCTTCCTCCGACCGTCAATTTGATCCTCGATACATTGTGTGAGTTTGTTCTGGAGCGTAGAGAGCTCGTCCGCGAGAGCAGTGGGAGGCAGGCCGAGCTGTGCGTGCAAAGTAGGCAAGAGTTGCGTCTGAGACTGGAGGTGGGTATGTAAAGAGTTGAGTAGAGACGTAATTGAGAGTGAAGATGCCATTTGGCACACTTCTGCCTCGTTGGTTGTTCTGGTCGTGAATGAGCTCGTCGTCGCGGCTCGCAAGCCTCGCGACGCGGTCCATCCCAACATCACGTGATCGAGCGCGTTTCAGGTTAGGGTTGCGGCATCTCGCCAACATTGTCTCCGACTCTCAGTCACGGTCTCTCAGACTCTCAGGTCAGTCTCAATGTCTCAGGTCCAGCTTGCGGACTGGATGATACTTGCAAGCTTCCTTACAGCTAAAACAGAAACAATAGACGCATTTCGATCTGCCTTGTTTATGCCGCCAAATACCGGCTACTTGCGGCCGACCAGATTCCAGCCACCACGCAGTGCTCTCGCCGGCTTGCCTCCTGCCTCCTGCCTCCAAGCTCTCT
>MU277299.1:0-28462 GCA_022160305.1 Artomyces pyxidatus | reverse complement strand
CGGACCGTGGCGGACGGGGCCGGACGAGGCGGAATATGCCGAAGAGACACCTGCGAGAAACGCAATGCGTCTATCGTTTCTGCTTTAGCTGTAAGCGTACGACTACGAGTAGGTATGTTGAGCCCATGCTCTACTATACATTTATGCTACGATAGGAGCTGCACGCTTTTAGAGCGATCACTGACCTGACCAGGGATTCGACAGCTATACATTCGTGTATACATCTCATAGTACGTCGTTTGCGCATATAATAAATTACAACGGCTACAACATCTATCAGCACAGTCAACAACAGTCACTGTCAGGCCATCATCTCCTTCCGTGTACCTATTGACTCAGGGAACTCCCCCTTTTGAGTCTCGGATAGCTGCGTGATGTGCACCTCTAGTGGACGCATTGCGAAGTCACTTCGCATTGGTGTGACAGGATGTGTGAAGCCAGAGGAGTTGTCGCCACGCTGCGAGGTCACGGAGGCGATGCCCACACGGATGATTACCATGTAGAACGCGATGGAGATGATAGGAGTGACCTGCGGCGCGTTTTGTCAGCAGAATCCGCAGTCGAGTTACTCATGTCAAGCTCACCATGTCAAGGACAATGAATTGGCCGTTCGACTTGCTGACGAAGGCAATCAGGGCTGATAGAAGTGTCACAGAGTACAGAACGCCTGCGTCCATAACAATCAGAAGGACCGGCTTGAGAGACACGCCGGTGTGTCCACGGCTGACCCGGCTGTTGATCTGCCAGATGCGGAATACCAGAAGAACTAAAGGATAGTCAGGCATGAATGGACCAAACACAGGATAGGAAGGACGTACGTGTGCAGAGCATGTTTGTAGAGAGCGTGGCTGCGTAGAACGATGTGATCCACTGGTCGGTGTCTCCGAAGAAAATGCCGCCCTGGGCGAGGGTAGCCCTAGAGCATGCATACACGCTACCAGCGGCAGTGACTACGAAAGTTCGTCAACGACTAGTTATTGGGCGTACCAGTGAGGGCCTACCTGCAACACCGAGTAACATCATAATGGGGAAAATGATGACATAGATCGACTGCCACACTACGTAACAGCGATAGATCTGCAGACAGCCAAGGGTTATTTCCTTTCCTACGCGGTTGAAGAAGTGTACGAACCACGACCGCGTCTCCCGTTATTGTCTGAAACGAGTAGATCGCGCTCTTGAAAACGAATGTGAATTGGGAGACATCCTCGAACCAGACGGGCGGTCCTCCAGGGATGAAATTTCGGTTATCGACCAACCCTTGGATAATTCGATGTATGTCGACTCCAATGTGCTAGGTCCACAATGTCAGCGAAGAGAAAGCATCCAGCTATATGAGGTCGCACCATCGTACTGAACACAAAGAGGAGAGTCGCGATCGTGACCATGGGATAGTTCACCCGTTGGCTTGGCCGTCTGTATATGAGGACCCATAGACAGACACCATACATGAAAACTGAGAAGCCTGAGGACCGATCAATATCTGCAGATTGTCCACGAGGCAATGCAGACGTACCATACAAGATCCCCTCCAACACGGTTGAAATTATACCGCCCTTGTCCAGAGTGAGGCCCATGTTGGCAAAAGGGGACTCAAAGTGTCACTGGGGAAAGGAAAGCACGCCTCGACCATGTCGGGAATAAGTATGCGAGGCTCGGGGAGAAGCCCCTGCCACTCCATCCGCGAATCAAAATTTGATGCAACCTACGAAGGCTCTACCTGCGCCGCTAAGTAACTGCCACAACAGTAAGCGTCGGTCGTAAGCGGGAAGCATGGAACAGTATGGACCCCTTTGACACGAAGCAGCCGTGATATCCGGCATATTCCAGCGGATCTTCTGTATCATGCCCAAGTCGGGATCCTACATCAATACTTGGATAAGCGTGCGCGGGCCTGCATGGAGACCTTACTTTACCTCCGGTCATTCAAGCGGACAACAGACTACAACAGGTCGCGAGATTCTATCTAGAGTGACGTCCTTCCCATGGGAGGAAGCGGGTGGGCGTCACTGTCTCATTTGAGAGACGGGGCTCTGGCAGCGTGGTAGGCGCCCTGGGCCTGTGCTCAGCGATCCTCTGCATATCGATCTTTAGCGTGGTCAAAGTACAACCGAAGCAACACGCCTAGTCGATTGGTCCCTGTCCGTTCTTTGGTGGATGGTATTGCTTCAGCACGAATACTTGAACCCATTGTGTGGTTTCATTCATCAACGCGAGCGCGTCGGAACCGAGAAGGCCGGTCTCACCCATGAAGCGCCTGACGGCTGTCGCTCCCATGAGATGCGTGTTGCCTATGTATCCCATGAAACCACGAGGTACATGTCGTCCGCTCTTCCTGGTGGGAGCCCGCGGATGTCAGCATAGGAATTTAGGCTCAACGACCCGCAGAAGCCAAGCACAAGCTCAGAAAGACGTGCTGCGGCTGAGCAAGTAAACAGACGTTAGCCCGGAGCTTTGCCTTGCTCACGACAAACCGTGTACTTAGCGTCGTAACCGCCGTCCTTGACAGTAAGATTTGTGAAACGCGTGAGGAGCAGATGGTCCATGGACAGGCATACTGTGGTTTTGTGCATACGGCATGAGCGCGATTTCGAAGGCCGAGGTGTCGGACGTGATGAAGCAGCAAGATGAACGATGGCTTCGATCAGGCGTTCTTGAAAATCACCATCACTACTGAGGTTGGAACAGGAGCTCACAGACATGTCGAAAGCGCTGGAAAGGCGGACAAGCTGAGGCGACTGGCGAGTTCGGGGAGCTTAATGCGGCAAGCGGTGGCAGAGGTCTATCTATCCAGTTTGCTTCCGGTCGTCCAAGGCGCGAACACAGCGTACAGTCTCACCACACCTTCTCTGTCTTTCTCCTTCGACATACAAAAAAAAAAAAAAACAATACTCGACACATGTACATCCTGCATCATCCCCATCTGAGCACTCAACCGAGTCGCATCGCCATCACGCCGTCGTGGCGAGCAGAGGGGTGGAAGTCTGATCGAACCGGAGAGGATGATTTGTACGTCTCCGTCTTCCCCGACCACATCAGTACTTCTTGACCAACCTAAACAGACCTGGTCTTGCTGTCAATATCACAAGTTTCAAAGAGATCAGCACCGCGGAATCTCACACAGTTCGGGCGATCAGAATACCTAATCTAGCCCCGCCAGCACCATCTACTTATAAGCCACTACGCGCTTCCCCGCGATCTAGCACCATTCGCCTCCCTACTATCATACATCATCAAACCCTGCTATGGCTTCCTCTTTGAAGTACACACCCCTTGAGGACATCCCAAAGGTTCGTCACGCTACCCATACCCTTTCTGCGCTCCAACATATCGTGGTTCACTAGATTCACGACACCGTCGTGGCCAAGTTCAACTCTGGCATCACTCGTCCTTTGGCATGGCGGCGTCAGCAGCTCATTCAGTTGGGCAAGATGCTCCAGGAGAACGAGGAGCGCCTAGCTGAAGCAATTCACATCGACCTAGGCAAACCTCGCCTGGAGACGACTGTGGCCGACATCGGCCCTGTCGTATACGGCGTCACCGTGGCACTTGAGAGTCTGGAGGAATGGACGGCACCCGAGAAGCCTTCGAAACTCCCTCAGTGGCGTGCCAATTGGGATACAACAGTCTACAAGTCCCCCAAAGGCGCCGTCCTCATCATCACGTTCGTCTAGCTGAGCACATCCCCGGCTTCGTCCACTGACCGATGACCGAATGATTATCTTCGCACCATCAGGCCCTGGAACTATCCCTACATCATCACGCTTGGCCCTCTCATCGGTGTGATCGCTGCGGGTAACACTGCTGTCATCAAGCCCTCCGAGATGGTTCCCACAGTCTCTGCTGCTCTCGCGGAGCTTATCCCTAAGTACCTCGATCCGGAGGCATTTATGGTGGTCAATGGCGCCGTTGAAGAGACCACTCGTCTCCTTGATCTCCGCTGGGATCATATCTTCTACACTGGCAGCAACCGCGTCGGACGCGTCGTCGCGACTGCGGCTGCGAAAAATGTGACGCCCGTAACCCTGGAGCTCGGCGGCAAGTGCCCCGTCGTCGTTGACTCCAACACCGACGTCGAGCTGGCCGCGAAGCGTATTCTATACGGAAAGCAAGCCAATGTCGGACAAGTGCGTCTTCAGAACCTCGGAATTGTATGCAGCACTTACGAGGCAACATCTAGGTCTGCGTGTCTCCAGACTACGTTCTCGTGCACCGTAGCAAGCAAGATGAAGTCATTGCTGCATTCCAGAAGATCGCGAAGCAATTCTGGCCCGAAGGATCTTTGAAGTCCCCTGACATCGGCCATATAATCTCACCGCTACACCGTAACCGCCTGACCGGCCTCCTTGAGAAGACCAATGGCAAGATTGCACTGGGTGGTGGCGTGGAGGGAGACAAGAAGATGGAGATCACTATCGTAAAAGATGTCGGTGTCAACGACATCCTCATGGAAGAGTGAGAATTCCCGGGTCCTTTCTACATGACCTGACTCATCGCCATGTTCGCAGTGAGATTTACGGTCCTATCCTGGCTGTGGTCCCTGTCGAGGACACGGACGAGGCCATCCGTGTTATCTCATCAAAGTGAGCGCGCGTACCTCGTCCGATTCACATCCAGCTAACAACGTGAAGACCCTCCGCGCTAGTGGTGTATGTTTTCACTGAGGACGAGGCTGTCAAGAACAAGTGTAAGCGATATACGCTGATCCTCTCTGATGATGACTGATCCTCAAACTCTCACAGTCCTGCAGGGAACTGCGAGTGGTACTCTGTGCCTCAACGACACTTATCAGCAGCTTGCTGTCCACGAAATGCCGTTTGGCGGAGCGGGCGAGTCTGGCTGTGCGTGCACCCCATAGTCGGCTGCTCGAATGTGCCATTGACGTCTTCATTGCAGATGGCGCGTACCTTGGGAAGACATCGTTCGACACGTTCTCGCAATCGCGTAGCTACGTCAACGTGCCCTTCGCGTAAGTCTACACCTTATCGTTTATGATCTAACTTTCTGAAACCGTGTATCACCACCAGCAACGAACCCTACATGGCGGTGAGGTACCCGCCGTACACGGACGAGGCTGTCGACGCGCTCGCGAGCTTCGGCATGAGGCTGCCTCTTCCGTCCGCGTAGTGTGATTGTGTAAAGTGTAAGTACCAGGCTGTATAGTGATCTCGACGACTTGTATCACCTTTTTCTCTTTCCCCTTCATCGATGTCAAACGATGTCAAAGGCACGGCAATCTGAACGAGCGTAACTTAAATGCAAATGCGATCCCGAGGGTGTCAAGGGTCCTACTCGTGCCATGAGTTATCCCGTTCGTCGGCCTCGAGGCCCGCGCAAGCCCAAGCGATGCACGTACAGTGCCAGCATCCATAATTGCATTCATACAAGTACAACATTCAGCAGGGAACTTCAAACGACGTCGACTTCTCGGCAAGCTTAGAATGCAGCTTGCGCAGCCTCCCTCTCAGCCAAGCTACCTCTTGCCGCCCACCGCTTGACATGCTCCAAATCTTCATCCCTCACAGCGCCAGCTAGTTCCTTCTCGGACTTCTCCGGTAATCCCCAACCCCCGCCGCCTGGTGTCTCGATGAGCAGGCGATCGCCCTTGCCCATGAATAGTGTCGCCTTGCCGCCGATGTTGATGCGACGCGGCGCAGACGCCTCATTCTCCGTCCCACCGACCTTTCGCATGTCACCGTCCGACTCGCGCGGCTGTTTGACCCACGTATTGCGCCCGAGGCCACCAGGTCCACCCCCGTCGAGCCCATAAGGCTGTCGGGTGCGTCGCTGGAGATGCCAGTTACTACACGTGATACCAGAAGAAGATTGTTCTAAGTGAGACCTCACCTCGGACAAGATGGACACCTGCAGCGGTTCCGTGAACTCGAGCTCGCGGACCACGCCTTCGCCGCCCTGGTATTTTCCATCTCCCGCCGAGCCTTCCCTCAATCCAAAGCGGTGCAAAAGCACAGGATACCGTCGCTCAAGGATCTCGACGTCGCCGATGCGCGTATTCGTGATATGCGTGTGGACGCCAGACGTACCATGCCAATTAGGTCCGGCACCGGAACCTCCCGCAATCGTTTCGTAGTATCCCCAACCAGCGATATTCTTGCCATCTTTATCCTTTCCGCCTGCACCGAAGGTGACATTGTTTGTGCATCCTTGACTAGCGGCACACGCGTGGAATGCTTTGAGGACGACATCGACAATTCGCTGAGAGGTCAGGACATTGCCTCCACAAACCGCAGCAGTACGTGAGGGCGAGAGCAGGCTGCCTTGCGGGATGCGGACTGAGGGTGAAGATGAGATCGAGGTATCGATCCCGATAGGATTAAGTGGATAACTTACTGTCCAGAGGAACGAGACACCCCGCGTTCAAAGGAATATCGAGGTCCAGCATGGATCGCATGCAATATATCACAGCAGAATGGACGACAGAGATCGGCGAGTTCAGATTGCCGCGAACCTCGCATCCCGTCCCTTCAAAATCGAAGACTGCCGATCCATCCTTTTCGTTAATTTCCACTTGCAAGGAAATCTGACAGACAGCTCATGTATAACTCGTCAATGAATTGAAGGAGACATACCGGAGAGCCGTCATCTAGATAGTCCACTGCGCTGAGGATGTTGCTGCCTCCTTTCTTCACCACATCACGAAGAAGATTGCGAACAGACATCTCGGCATTGTTACGAATATGGAGCATGTATTCTTGAACGGTCTCCAGTCCATAATCATCGACGACTATGTTCTGCTTCAGCGATGGTGAACTACCGTCATACAAGGTACTTACTTTGGTGGATCAGCTGGACACCCTTATGATTTGCGGCTATTTGCTATGGAAGCAAATCAGTGACATGGCCAAGTGACGGAAAAAATCCGAATCGACGTACCGCTTTCAGATCGCTTTCGACGTCGCGGATATTCCGGCAGCCAGAGCTTCCTGGATATCGCGCTGGTTGGTCGACCATGTACTCATAAAGCCCTTTCTTATCGAAGATGCCTTGATCCACGATCTTGAAGCTAACGATTTCAGCTCCCTCCTCGAAGATGTTGACAGAGGTCGGGGGCATAGAACCAGGCAAGATCCCTCCGATATCAGCATGGTGTCCTCTGGAGGCCGTAAAGAAGATGATTTCTTTCGTGTTTGGATCGAAAACAGGACTGATAATGGTGATGTCTGGGAGGTGCCTGTCACGAACACCCAGTCAAGGCGATCGGCGCAAATCGCTCGCGGAAAGAAGCTTACGATCCACCTGCGTGGGGTGAGTTGGTCATCAACACATCACCCTCCTTGAGCTCTTTCCCGTAAAGGTTCATCTGATACTTCACGGCGCTATGCAACGCTTGTCAGCATTTTCACATCCTCAGCCACGTCGACGTGCTTGACTCACAAAGACATGGATCCAAGATGAATTGGAATGAATGGCGCATTGGCGACCAAGTCTCCGTCCGGCGCAAACAGAGCGCAAGAAAAGTCCAGCCTCTCCTTGATATTCGTGCTGATAGACGTCTGCTGAAGCGACCGGCCCATCGCCTCCGCGACACTCATGAAGCGATTGGCAAAGAGTGTTAGCAAAATTGGGTCCGGCCCTTTCTTCGATCCAGAGGTCGTGGCCATGGTGAAGACACAGAAGATGATAAGATCTTGGCAGAGGCAACCGCTGACCGAAGTCTTCCTCAGGATTCGTCTTCCGCTCAGCGTTCCTAATCGATTCCCAGTGGACGAATATCAAGAGTTCAAGTATCTCTGATATCGAGTCGAATGAAATGGCGTTTTCTCTCTGGTGGAAGAACGCAATGGACAGTCCGAAGCCTGCAATTAGTATGGGAGTGCTTGTGGTCGGCTTGTGGGGTTGTGCCCACACTCGGAACCGCTGGACCGGAGAAGTGCGTGATCGTGAGATACAAAGTCGGCTCAAGCCGAGTCCGCTATTTGCCAGTGCGCCGTAGCCGCAGTGCGCCGTGCGGCCATGATCCTCGTACTTAATACCTTCACTCGCACGCCGAGTGGGCTTCTGCCGTGCGAAGGCCCGCCTCTCCTGCAACGGCTTATCACTCTCTCCCGCTTGACCCTACGATCTTTATATACAGGTAGATCCTCAGATTCCCCGGTACTGATCCTGGTCTCCCCCCATAGTCCAACTCCTGGCAAATGCTCGGACGAAATCCCACAGGGTTCTCGGAGACTCAACGCGCCACGGACATTCTGCAGGGCTGTTTTAATCGCTGATCACCATTGTGGAGCAGAGAAAACGCGCAAGAAGTTTTGGGGATGCTGTTATTGGACCTTCTCTCACCATACGAAGGTCGTGTGCTCTGCCGGTTCATCAGCTGACAGCTCGTGCTCGGCTGCTATCCGATTGTAAAATATCCTTGGAATATCTTCAATGCCACTGGACGGTTGTCTCAACAATCTGTCTTGTCAGCCCTCGGTGACCAGTGACAACAAACCGCGGCATTGTCTTTATGAATCGCCCCAGCGACAGTGATCGAGCCATTGTGTTTCCGGACCCACCGTCCACGATTACCACCTCCACGCCGCTTCCTTCCACCGGACAATGCCTTGACGAGAACAACGGTCCTCCGACGAAGGTGTCGTCATGTGTCTAACGTCCGAGGTTGTGGTTTAGCCCACCGGATTTCCTGCGAGGCGTTTATAAAAAGCTTTTACCCCCGTTCGTCCTGCGGCAACCTGCTTTTCCCCTTTTAACACTCCCGTCCACCATCTTCCCGGCCAGACGCCGTCACTTTAACGCTATGGTCAACTTCACCATCCTCGCCGGCGGATATGCCACATTCGTCGCTTCATACCTCTTCAATACGGACACGTCTACCCTCAAGCTCCTCCAACAGTCGCCTACTGGAGCCAATCCTTCCTGGATATCTCTTCATCCCACGAACAGCAATATTCTATAGTACGTTCGACTTCGTCGCCGTCCTGTCTTATGCCGATTGCTCTCATAGTGCCGTGAACGAGAATTCGCCTGGCGCACTTCAATCGTTCATAATCGGAAATCAAGGCCTCCTCACCGTGCCACAGGATCAAATGAACTCTCAAGGCGACAGTCCTGCCTTTACGACGGCGCTGTCAACCGGTCCTGTGGCCATCATGAACGTATGTTACCTATCCGTAATAGTTGTAACGCCCTCGATTGACTCGTTATCACCAGTACGGAAGTGGAAACGGCCTCATCGTCCCCACCAGTGGGCCTCTCGATTTCGACAATGCTTCTCCCATCACATTCCCAGCTGCGGTATCGCATCCACACATGGCGTTAGAGCATGGAGATGAAGTGCTCGTCCCGGACCTCGTACGTTGCCAATGTCTGGCCTCCTGGTCTGGCCCGAAAGCTCACAGGAACGATTTCTTAGGGCGCTGACCAAATTTGGCGGCTCGCGAAGACAGGAAGTTCCTGGGCAATCCAAGGCAATATCCCGCAGCCTACTGGTAGTGGCCCACGACACATCGCAATCTTAGGTGAGCCCCTTGTGAGTTCCCACAGCTAACCACATGCTGATGGATCTTTTGTCTACAAGACGATACTTTGTACACCGTTCACGAGCTCGCGTCCACCCTCACCGCACAGCCCTTCCCCGCTGCTCCGAATGGCACATCCACGATTACACGCCAGCTGTCGACGGTCCCGCCGAACAACCTGACAGCCGCTGTATGGGCCGCTGCCGAAATTCTCATTCCCCCGACCAACTCAAAATTCAAGGACACTTACATCTACGTCTCAAACCGCAACACCGGTACCACGACTGATCCTCGCGGGGATACCATCGCGATCTTCAAGCCGACTCCAACTCTGACCCTTGTTGCTCAAGTGTATACAGGGCTGCAGCAGGTTCGCGGCATGATGTTCGGTGGGCTGAATGACGAGTATATCATCGCTGGAGGTGTCGTCGGGACCGGTGGTGTTGTCGTTCTTGAGAGGACGGAAGGTGGTGCCAACTTGCGGGAGGTCGTACGCAACACAGATATCCCCACCAGGACGAGCTTCTTGTGGGGAACTTGGTAGTTTGTACTTCGAGATCGTAGCAGTAGAAATGAGATCGTGGCGTGTATCGGGCCGGGTGCCGCCGCCGGTCCGGGTGCGCTAAGCAGCACTTGAAGCTCGCCGTCCTCAGCCCATGCACGCGCGATATTGAACGTCGCCCTCCACCACCACCCAAGCTTGTCTCTGCCACTAGAAGGCTATACCCTTCTCTATACGTCGATTGCGTCGAAAGAGATTGGTCATGGCGAACACTCTCACAGAATATCTCGCGACGCAGGAAGATCTGGTCCAAGAGGCAGCCCTTGCACTCCCCCACCAGTTTTCCCAATGCACATATCACCTAGGTCCCATCAGACAAGCCGTCTATCTCTGTATAACTTGCGCAGAACCTCGGGGTATATGCTCCGCGTGCTCTATAGCATGCCACACCGACCACGAGCAGGTTGAGCTATTCCCCAAGCGGCACTTCCGGTGCGATTGCCCTACCACGTCACTCGCGCATCAATGCACCCTACACAAGACCTTAGAGAGCGAAAACACGTCAAACACATATGGGCAGAACTTCAGGGGCGCGTTCTGTCGCTGCGGTCGACCGTACGACGCGTCGAACGAGCGCGAAACGATGATACAATGTCTGGCATGTGAGGTGCGTTCTCCTCCCGTCCCTGCAGAATCTCAGCCGTCAACTGTGTCCAGGACTGGTACCATGAATCATGTCTAAATCTGCGCGAGCGACCATCCTCACGAGAACCAACCCCTGAACCAGCGGTCGCTGATGACGATGCACGCTCTGATGCTTCTTCATCCGGCTTACCTCCACCTCTCATCACTGCAGACGACTACGACGCGCTCATATGCGCGTCATGCGTGTCGAGTATTCCTATATTGAAGAAATGGGCGGGTACGGAAGGCGTGTTGATGGTCATCCGTGAAGAGCCTGAGACGTCTTGGCACACTATAGGCGGAAGATCGGACGAAAGCGTGGAGGTGACAACCGAGGGAGAGGTTCCTTCCGGAAGTAAACGCCGCTTGTCGTCCCCCATCGACGAGCCGGAATCGAAACGACCACGAATGGAGCTTGGCACGTCTACCTCCTGCCTTGCGCCGACACCGAACCCCGTCGCGCAGAAGATCCTCGGCGCACCTGGGACCCTCGGAAAGGGTGACATCTTCTTGACCACGGACTGGCGCACACGATGGTGTCACTGCGAAGCGGTCAGTCCTAACCTGTTCGTGTCCCACCTTCGGGCATCACTCACTTCACCCATAGTGTCTTGCTGACCTTCAGGCGTATCCGTTTCTGATGGAAGAGGAGGAGACGTACGAACCTCCCGAGGACCCCGATTCTCGTATGTCATATCGATCTTTGAAAGCTGAGCCAGCACTGATCGGTACATATAGAGCTGTCTTTAGAAGAACTCGGGCTGCGTGCGCTAGAACGTATTCCCCGCGAGAGAGCGCTTGATGGCATTCGCGCCTTCAATGACATGCGGTATGTAAATCACGACCTAGCTACGTTTCTATCCTCACTCCTCCCAGGGACGATCTGGTCCAGTTTCTGCGGCCCTTTGCACAGGAGGGGAAGGTTGTGGCCGAGGAGGACGTCAGAGCATTTTTCGATCAGAGGACGGAGGCTGCTCGGCAAGGCGGATCCTAATGGTCCATTTCGGTCTTCATAGAACGAGCCTGGTATGTATGTGCTGATGTTTGGGTAAATCGCAGTATATTCTGCGTCAATCAGGAGCGGTCTTTGATGTGCACACTGCGGATGACCTCGACCGACGCCAGGAGAGCTGATTGGACATGAGTTGTGGTCGACGCGTATGTCTGTGTCACCTGATCTTCCTGGTGCCGTCACTCACCTGCCATGCACAATAGATTATCCTGCAGAAGCGTTCGACCGATCGGGCATCGCTTTCGTCAGTTTCCTCCGTTGGCCCAGATACATCTCCTGCCGCCTGCAATCATCAGGCCCACTCGGTGCACGCATTGAAGATGCGGCAATCCCGGACTTATACTCTAAGGGGTCAGCTTCAACATAGATCGCCGATATCCACTTCCATAAATCTGCCTACCGGACTTGGGCAACATCATGCCATGGGAATCGTAGCAATACCGGACCGGGCTAAGCACTGATATATATAACAGATTGCGGACACGGTTTCTCCTGCCGTCGTTTCTCATGTCTGTCTGGGAGTACCTTGCACTACTCGCCACCGCCGCCACCGCCCTCTTCTGGATATGGCGCCGCTCCGCACATAATCTTCCCCTGCCGCCTGGTCCGACCGGTCATTGGCTTTGGGGCGCAGAGATCCCCGCGCGACGGTGAGTCTGAAAGTGTGTGGCGTCGAATATACCCAAGTGCAACTGAGCCCCCCAAGCTCGTTCTTGAAATATGCGGAGTGGACAAAGCAGTATGGGCCCGTGTGTTCGTTCCGGAGTGGACTTCGGACGGTCGTGGTCATCGGGTCATTTCAGGTGCGTACATACTTATCTTTCATGTCAGACTTCTGACGGTTGGATAGGCTGCATCAGACATTATGGAGAAAGAAGGTGTGGCCACTGCTGACAGACCCCGTGCCATCGCGGGGAGCGACATCATGTCCGGAGGCATGAGGATCCTGCTCATAGGCGTCGGAGAGCGCTTTCGGAAATTGCGCAAGTCAGAAGCTCCTCGAACTTATGAGTTTACTGTTCGATCAAACCGCTCATTAATCATGGTCACAGAGCCCTCCACGTTCATTTGCAGCCCAAAGCTGCTGCCACTTATGAGCCTATGCAACTTTCGAATGCGAGACAACTCGTGCGCGACATCCTGGAAGATCCGGATAACCATTATCAGCACGCGAAACGGTCGGTATTCCACTCTCCGCCGGGAAGGCTGATTGTGAACCCACTCCGATTAGATATTCCGCTTCTTTGATCTTGTCGCTGACTTATGGACAACCTTCCCCGAGCAAGAAGTCGGATCCCAATGTGCAACTCATAAGAGAGTATCTCATACGCCTTGCACAAGCACTGAGGCCAGGTGCGCACCTCGTGGACGACCTTCCGTGGGTTAAGTATCTGCCATGGTATGGCCGTGCGCTACGGAAAGCGCATCTGGAAGAATTAGACCTCTTTCAGCGCCAACTCCAAGGGGCTCGGAATGACATTGTCAGTTGGCTTTACTCAGACTGCTCCGCAATCAGCAACTGATGTGCGTACATGCAGGCGAAAGGGGACCCACCTCCGTCATTCGCGAAGTACTTGCTAGAGAAGCAAGGGATGCTGGGCCTTTCAGACTCCGAGATCGCTTACCTGGCAGGTTCGATGTTCGGCGCTGGATCGGAGACGGTACACGTTTTCGGCAAAATCTTTTCTCTCTGACGGAATCTCAAGTCCTGTCCCCTAGACGGCCGCTGCAATCAGTTTTGTCATCATGGCGGCTGCTTGCCATCCTGAAGCTCAAGCAAGAGTACAAGAAGAGCTGGATAATGTGGTCGGCCCTGATAGGTGTATGTGTCCTTGCCTTCAGCGATGCCGAGAGTGTCTAAATCCGATATACGATGGATAGTGCCTTCTTTTGCCGACTGGGATGCCCTACCACAAGTCCGCGCCTTTTTCTCGGAAACATACCGATGGAGACCGGGAACGTCGGGCGGAATTCAACACCGAACTACGAAAGATATCATTTACGTTAGTTTTCGTGGCTGGGCTCTCCGACTGTCATTGAATGTCGATGCTATAGAATGGATATCGCATCCCGGCGGGAGCGACGCTCATAGCCAACCACTGGTAAGAAGTCGGCGATGAACTTATCGCTCTTGGTTTCTAAGACGTCTGCTAGGTCCATCGGCCGCGATCCTGAGGTATTCCCAGATGGCGACACATTCAATCCTCAGCGATGGATAGACGATGAAGGACGCGTCAAGGAAAGTCTCAAGTTCCCGAACTTTGGATATGGAAGGAGGTGAGTACACACAAACTGAAAGAGAGTACTGACAGTAAACATATCGTTTCTTCTACTTCTCAGAATTTGCCCCGGGATGCCCGTAGCGAACAGGTCCGTTCCTCCCGGATATGCGCACCATCTCATTTATGTAACGTAACTTAACAATCATTTAGATCCGTATTCATCAACACGGCAATCCTCCTTCAATCTTTCAGCATATCCCAAGACCCTGCTCATCCTATTGATACGCTCTCCGTTCGCGGAGAGGTCGTCACTCTACCGGACCCGTTCAAAGCGCATTTTTCAGTCCGCCATCGGAGAGGGGTGGAAGGACTGCAAGCCTTGCTGGCGGCTGAGGCGTGACGCGACCATCCAAAGCAAGGCGATGTTCATTTTACTTCCAATAGGGTGGGTCCGTTCAAACTAGCGGGTCAAGATATTTTTGGAAGTGCGTCTCAGCCTGCGCAACGACTACATTGCTGACAATGTCTCGTTAGTTCCTCTCTATGAATACGTGTCTCGTATAGGGCTGAAAGCTCCGCATTGTCGACGAACTACCTCTTTCATCTTGAAATATGTATCGATTCCTCATGTATCTTCTAAATACCGTTCAGCTGAGTGTTGTTCTGGGCCTTCTGGCAATCTCACCCTATCATGTCAGCCATGCCATTTACAGACAACCCTTTACCGTCGGATCTACTGGCGAAGCCCCGGAATACGTCTCCAGCCCATGACCGTAGGCTGTGCGTGATGTCTCCACTGTTTACTGGTCGTAGTTAAGTCAACTATGTCTCGCGCCATCGGCACCGTCCTGTATCGGCGCATGGAAGTTCTCGGAGTACGTTGACGGGCTATCCTCGCACGGCCGAGTTGGACAAGAATAGCCGCCATTGCGTGGAACTATCTGAGTGGTGGCATTCTGTCTTCTACGCACTGACCTCGATCACGTTCATCCTCCGACTGCGGCAGGTGACGTTGCCATTAGCTCCACAACCAGCTCAGCTAGACGTTCGCGCAGCTAGCTGGCCGTGTCATACGAATGCGAACCCTCGCCACGTCGTCGAAGACCGATTGTGTCGGTACTAATAGCTCGACGGCAGCATGAGCTGATAGCACATCCTGGACCCTCAGAAGATGTTGTTTACTCTCCTTCCCATCATATTAGCCACGGCGGCCGTGACGTTGCCTCTGGCGTCCCCGCTCGATACCTCCGCACACTGCGGTCAGTGGGACTCAGTCGGCGCCGGGTCGACCTACAGCCTCCTCCTCGATCAATGGGGGCTCTCCGGCGCGACCTCCGGCTCCGACTGCGCTCGAATCACGTCCCTGCAAGGATCCACCATCGCGTGGGTCACGAACTGGACGTGGACGGGCGGCTCGGGCGTCAAGAGCTTTACCAACATGCAGCTGGATGTAGGCCTCGATCGACAATTGGCGAATATCACCAGCATTCCGGTATGTGATCAGATTCCTGACCAGTGGTGTCGCTGACTGCGTGTAAGACGGTCTGGGATTGGAGCCAGTCCACGCAGGGGAAGATCGTCGCCGACGTCGCATACGACTTGTTCACATCGGCAACGCCAGGTGGATCGGGTGCAAACGAGATCATGATCTGGCTCGCGAACTTCAATGCGGGCCCTATCTCCGCCGTATACAACTCTGACGGTACTCCCCAGCCTGTGGCAAGCAACATCTCTTTGGCGGGCCATACTTGGTGAGACTTGAGTCCAAAGTTGCATCATGTATGCGTCTGATCGATGTGTGGCAGGGACCTGTATTCGGGTTCGAATGGCGCGAACAACGTGTTTTCCTTCCTTCCCACCAACGGCACCATCACGACCTTCAACGGTGACGTGAACACATTTCTCAAGGTATCCGGTCAAGTGAAATATCGATTTGCGGGCAAAACTTACCCACTTTTCAGTATCTGACCGCGCATGAGGGACTTTCCACCTCACAATACCTCATCACCGCGCAGGCTGGGACCGAGGCGACGTCGGGGACTGCAACATTGACAACGTGAGTCGTCGATCCGTACATTGTAGATCTGTTGAGTCAAACCTATCGTCGTGTAGGACAAAGTACAGCTTGACTATTGAGTGATGAGCGTGGGGCACGCACACACGATGTCGAGAGAGACGCAGAAGACGGGGTAACGAGGACACAACCGGAAAGACGATTTAATAGTCTAGCTTTGAATTTGAACAAGTATTCATTGTCGATGCCCGATGTCTCCCGGCTTTGAGCAGACCGAGAACTAGCGCGATCCGAGATTTCTTGGCGCTCTTTCGCCGCTGTGGGCCAAGTGTGTACGGAACCTCTCTCATATTGGAATATATACTAGTGAATAATAGATGCAGACGTACAATACAAGAAAGGTATACAGCTGGCGGGGTCCGTCCTGTAGTGTAGTCTAATAAAGCGCACATCGATGTCCGACCTCATTCCGACCTCATTCATCTGAGCACATGAAAGAACCTGGTATCACAAGCGGGGAGTATGTGCGCGCTCAGGTGCATATTTCGCCTGCAAATCACGCAATGGTAAGTGAGACAGAATGAGGAACCGTCAGGTCATGTCGCACCATCTCGTTCTCCTTCTTTGCAAATCCGCACTTCTCGTAGAACGCTGCAACGCGACACTCGTCAGCACCCCGCCCCCGAGAACAGCTCAGGGGGACACTCACGAATGTTGGCATCACTGCAATTCAGTATTGTCTTGTAGCACCCCATGGCCTCGCTAATCCCGAGAAGCGCCAGAATGATACGCTTGCCCAAGCCCTTGCCCTGCACGGTGTTGTCGACCGCGATGTCCTCGATGTGCCCCACGACGCCGAGGCCGCGTGTGAACTTGCGCTCGAGGAACACCGTGCCGACAGCGACGATGCGGTCCGTGGCAGGCGCGACGATGACGATCGTAAAGTACGTTTGTGGGGCGCTGCGCAGAAGCTCAAAGTGCGCAGCGTATGCAGCGGGGCCAGGGTCGGGTGCCGGAGAAAGGATTGAGAGCAGCGGGAGGTGGTTGCGCGTGTAGTCCGACTTTGCGAGCGGGCGAATGTGCAGGTCGGCGGGGAGGGCGTCACGGATGGCCTGTGGTATGACGCTCGGTGCGAAGAGCAGGTCGAGCTCGGCGTCGGGGGTGAGTTTGGACATTACAGAGTTTGGAAGGTGAGCGGGCTAAAAGAACGTGTATGATGTGCTGGAGGTGTGTTTCGTGTTATAAACGTTGGCAAGTTGGAGGCGGTGGGCTAGGGTCGGAGATAGCCGACATGGGCGGCGGGGCGGGAGGGCGGCATGATCCAGCACCGCCAGCATCGCCGCGTACACCGCCGCTCGCTCACTCGGTGATCCCACTCTCGGTCGCCGACACAGCCGTGTATATACTGAAAATCATGTCCAATCAAATGGAGCACATTGTCCAGCCATTGCCCTGCGATGATACAAATACACCCTCTCGACCTCAACGTCGGCAGAACACATAGAAAAGAGTAGTGTCCCCGAGGTTTACCAAAATGATGGACGTATCGTGGGTTACATGGGTAAAAGGATGCTGATACAGGTAGGTACGGTAAAACGGACAAGCGTCCGACTGTAAGGCGATCGCTGGGCGTGAACATCGCGCACTGCAGCTTACCGGGGCGTGTTTGGACGCAGGGTGGTATCTGGCGAGGGTATTTGGTAGGTATTGGAAGCGGGTGCAGGCGAGTGGCGCGCAGATAGGGATGGGCAGGTCTGGATGTGTTAGTGGTATGCGTGTGCGGGCGCAATCAGAGGCTTTGAATTTGCACAATGAGGAACTGCTTCTCGTCCTATTGAAAGGGTCAGCGCTTGAAAGATAAGCAACGAATAGGGTTCCAGAACGTACGGTAAATTGTTCATCTGGGAAAATTGAGTCAGTTCCGACGATGTAGCTAGAGAGGGAATCTACATACCGTCCTTGTCATTGTGGAAGCCCTTCAGGAAGACGAGGAGTTTCTCCTTGTTTCGCCGGAGTATGCTCTCGATCTGTGGTGGCTTCTTGGGATTGGCCACGAAAACCTATGCGACTTCAGTTGGATAATCGTGAGGACGAGGGCGTATTACATACCTTGAAGACATGGAAGGCTTCAAACTGGATATTCTTGCTCTTGTCCCGCAAGAGGTTCATCATCGTCTTGAGGTTGGCCTCGTTGGCGATGTAACGGGTCATGACACTGAAGTTTGCGCGGTCCAGGAGGATCTCGCCTAACAGCTTCAGTGACTGCCGTTTCGTCACGTAATTGTTGGAGAGGATGAGGGTCGTGAAGGAGTTAAAGAACTGTACAAGGGTCGATGAGCAACCGAGTGGTAATATGAAAGCGTAATTACGCACGCGGTCGTAGTTCTTATCGAGGTACTCGGCGACCATAGGCTTGTGTCTTGTTAGTGTGTCCTTCAAGCTCGTGTACGCGTCCGTGGATATCCCGAAGGTCGTCGTCTCAATGTAATGCGGGAATTTGTAGAATCTGCAGACCAATTAACCCAGGAAAACTCGAGATTGGAGCGGCGTGGCACTCACTGATCTGAGTAGAGCAGAATCTTACACAGCGGCTCATGCCGTAGCATTTCTCGGAGGATCATGCCTGTGTTCAACGCGACATCCTCATCCTCGTATCCCGCTAGTGCAGCAAACAACACCTCCCGCTTCCCTGCGACGTACTCCACGGTTGGCCAGCGCGTGCCTATCTGGCGGCGGAGCAGGTTGTTGAATATCTGTACAACGTCCTTGCGCGCCTCGAAGTCGAACCGTGCGATATGAACGACAAGTAGATGTAGCAAATCCGTAGCATACGTCTCCTGCGCTAGTTGCGCAAAGAGCTCTGGGACGGGCTCTGTGGTGGACCACCAGATGTGAGGTGTAGTGCCTCGGAGAGAGGATAGTCACATACCGCCGTCTCCGTAAAGCATACCCTTGATCTGTTGTAGATACTTGCTGATGTCCTCATTCGCCTGCAGATATCCAAATGCCCTTGGTCTGAGATACTTTGCGATAGAGAGTTGAAACGCACCTTCTTTCGCGCTTCAGACCCCGGCGGTGCCGCCTCAAGCTTGAGGATATTATCTCGCAGGCCGCGCACGAGATCCGGCGGTGTGCGTTGTTTCGTCTTGAAGAAGTTCATTGTTCAGACGATGAACAGATGGTGGTGGTGGTGATAGTCAGTGGAAGGGATGAAGGAGAAGGACGGAGGACGCGATGAACATGGTGCCGGCATTGTCCTGATTTGTATCTTTAGATCTGCCACATCCTGCCACAACTTCCAGTTCCTTTCCTCGTCCAAGTGACTCAGAATTTGCTCGTACAGACTTTTCACTGTGTCAAATAGAATCACATTCTGGATGTGAACGCGTTCCGCGCGAGAGCAGAACTCTCCTAATCTATCTACAACGCCGTGTGCTGACAGAACATCGCCGGAGAGCCCCGCCCCGGGCTTGGCTAGATCCTGCTGACCACCCTCAACAGAGCGCGCTGTGTTGTTCACGCCCACTGCGAGGGCCGCGAAGCAGCTCGTGAGAGTCAGATGATAGGGCGAACGGTCGCGAAAAGAGTCCCAGCTAAATCACAGATACGCGCGCGTTCAGAAGTAAACGGCAATTCAAAGCAATAGCAATTGTGACTAGATCGAGAAATACGACCATTCGCCTTCGTGGCGAAGGAGTGCAGGACAGGAGTTGTGACAGATCGATCTGGTATGACGACAGATATGAGTGGGTGACAACGGTCGGCCGAAACGTACATAGTTCGGACGGACGCGCTGTCTTGTGGGTCGGCCACGAGGACTCGGAGGGGCGTTAATAAGTATGCGCATCGCTTGGGAATAGTCGCGGCCAACAATCAGGGAGAGTATGTCATCCCTTCTGTCCGCGCTGACGTCGGCATGGCCAACGTCACATCCGTCTACTGTAATCATCCCGGCCACGACAACCGAGACGTTTGGATATATTTGAACCGGCCTACCTTCAATCATACTTGATGGATTACCATCCCGAAGTGACGGGATACGTTCATGACCGTCTTTCGACAACCGTCTTTGCGGGAAACGACTTGAGAGAGCCTGATGCCATTGGTGAGCGTCCACGCTATCAAGAAGGATAGATGCCAGCAAACGCACCAGGCAAGCGCAAAGGAGAAAGTGCGGTGCCGACTGTCAAGCCAGGCTGCCATTTGCAAGGCGCAAGCTCCTGATGGATTAATCAGATTCAAGAGGATGGTCAACGTACCTTGCAAAGGAAGGTAGATTATTATATGTAAGATGTGCAGACGGTGCTGAACGGGAATATGCAGAGGCGAAAGCGCCACTGAGTCCATCCTCGTCCACGGTCCCTTCAATAGACAACCTTCATCATAGAATAGCCGCATAGTCGGCAGTCGATCGAACCACGGCCACCGGTTCGTGTTTCGAGGAGTGACGGGGTTATCTACACAGTATGTGTCGACTCACCTTGAAAGCGCAGCTTCTCCCGTACGGCGTGCGACGCGCAAGTCTCCTCGCCGCCCATGAGAGGGAGCCGACGAAACGTTCGGTCAGATTCCGAGCTTCCGCATGGCCCTGATGCTACACGGACTGGCCAGATATTGGTTGGTTTGCGTGCACACCTGGGCGTTATGAAGTAAGTACTGGTCTCGAGATGTCGTACTTAGCCAGAAGCTGGTCAAAAGTTCGGAGGAACAAGCGATTCCGAGAGAAGGCTGTTGTTGATTGGCTGACTCAGGGTCTCATCACGTGGCTGTTTCGGGCCTCGGAAGTCCGAAATCCCGACCCGGAATCACTAAAGCTACCGCCCAACTAACTTACCGCCGGCTGAAACCATGTCCTCCTCAAACATCCACCTCTCCAGTTTGACAGTTTCCCCACAAGCCACTTGTCCTCTTTCCACTCTGCCGTGTTTTTTAGTCGAATACTGCTTGGCACTATACAAGGAAACATCGTTGCTCTCCTTCTCGGTGACATCACAGCTGCTGGGGAATCGGGAGTCTCGGACGACAGTGCTCCTCGGGGCGCTCTGCTGTGCCCCAGGTGACCAGATATTCTATGACACCATCTGCGTCGATGCGCCGGCACTCCCTTCCACGGTCAGCAATTGACGGTCATGATCTTCAGGAAGTGCTGCGAGCGGGTCCCACCCGGCCGCCGGTCAGTCACGAACTGTCTCAGGCTGTGAGCAGGTATGGCAGCGGCATGCGCTTACACACCTTGCACAGTGCATTGGTAAACCGGTGATACTCTAGTGGAGACACTCCTCGATGCCTGCCGCCCAACTAGGTCTCCCAACTTACAGGCCAGACGTTACGATCGCCAGCTCCAGGTCTGATTTGGTACTGCGACCCACAGCCGCCCTCTTCCGTCGGAGGCTCGGCATGACGTAAGCAACGGCCGAGTTCCGTGGGCCATCAATCCATCCTGGTGCTGCTCCTCGTCCAAACCGAAACCAACTGGTATATATACAACTGGTGTCATGGCTCCATTACGCATACTCTTCCCCACAATTTTCCGCACTAGCGATGAACGAGAAGAATGCAGAACCACTCGACACCGTCGCCCACAATGACAAGTCGTCTGATTCTCTTCCGGCGACCGCTGTAGAGGATGTTGGTCCTTCAAATGCACCAGCGGAGGATGTTCTTATCGTCGATTGGGAGGGCCCAGATGATCTCGAAAATCCTAGAAAGTGAGTGTTTCTGTTCAACCCGTCTCCGCTACCGATACTGAGTTCAATAGTTGGACAACCAGGGCCAAGTGGGGTGCAACTGCAATTGTCTCCGCATTCACATTTATCAGTCCGGTCTCTTCCTCCATGGTTGCCCCTGCTGTTGGCCAAATAGCCCAGCAGTTCGGGATAACAAGTACGGTGATTGAGGCCATGTCTATATCTGTATTCGTGCTCGCATATGGTGAGGTTTCCAATCAAGTTTGCAAGTCTAGAATACTCATCCTTATACTTGTCTAGCTTTTGGTCCACTATTCCTTGGGCCCATGAGTGAAATGTATGGACGCTCGCGTGTTCTACAAATCTCGAACTTGTGGTTTCTGGGTGCGTACTCTGACGACGTTCACCTCACTTATCCTCACCCTTCATCGCCAGCTTGGAACCTAGGGTGTGCATTCGCGCAGAACACTGGTCAGCTCATCGCATTCCGGTTTCTCGCAGGACTGGGTGGTTCGGCGCCGCTCGCAGTAAGTTTCAACGTAATACCCCCATGATCTGTACTAACTTATCCCATAGGTTGGAGGTGGTGTGATCGGCGACCTCTTCAGCGCGGATAACCGTGGACAAGCGATTGCTATATACTCGTTAGCTCCTCTTATCGGTCCTGTCGTCGGTCCAATAGCTGGTGCGTGGATAGCTGAAAGGACAACTTGGCGTTGGGTGGTACGTGGAAAACTGATCTACTCCTTAATCTTCGGTGACGGCTCATTTTGACGTCCTTTCAGTTCTGGTCTACAACGATTGCAGACGGAATTGTCCAAATTCTAGGTCTGTTTTTCTTGAAAGAGAGTAAGTTGTTTCATATTCTTCGTTTTGGTGCGTCTGACGGTGTTATTAGCCTATGCACCTATACTCTTGGAGCGGAAAGCGGAAAAGATCCGTAAGGATATGGATGAGGAAAAAGCGAATCGGATGCAGATCCGCACTGTCTTTCAGACATCGAAACAGAAGTACGTGGAACGGATTTCCCGCATTTCGACATGGGTTTACACATTTCTTCTCCAGTTGGACATCTTTCTTCGGGAAGTCGCTCGTGCGACCCTTTGCACTTTTCATACGAGAGCCGATCGTGCAGGCTCTCGGTCTGTACATGGCCTTCGTATACGGACAACTCTATCGTGAGTGCATTCAAGAATTCATCCCTACCTTCGACTCAGTTTTACCGCAGTCTTTATCACGACTCTTCCGAGCATATACGAAGGTCTCTACCACGAGAAAGTCGGCATTGCTGGGCTACACTATCTTGCCCTCGGCGTTGGCTTGTCCGGTGCATCGCAGGTTAACGCAAGGATGATGGACAAGATATATGCGCTTCTCAAGAAAAGGAACGGTGGCGTCGGCAAGCCCGAGTTCAGGTTGCGTAAGCGCTCGCGTGGACCATAACCCGACACTTAACCTACCCTAATACACTGTCCAGCTTCTATCATTCCCGGTACAATCCTTTTACCCGTAGGTCTGTTATTGAACGGTTGGACGGCACAGAACCGCGTGTTTTGGCTTGTCCCCGATATTGTATGTTGCATCTTGTTATACAAGTCATAGCGAGACCTGATATGCTATATCTCACCAGGGTACAGCATTTGTCGGAGCGGGTACTATCCTCGTTTTCCAAAGTATTCAGACATATGTTCTCGACTGTTACACCTTGCATGCAGCTTCCGGTACGTGATTGTTTGACGCACATTGTCCCCTTGTTGCTTATCCTCTCCAAGCTCTCGCCGCAGTTTCCTTCCTCCGATCCATCGCCGGGTTCGGGTTCCCGCTCTTCGCGCCGTCCATGTTCAATGCGCTTGGCTACGGAAAGGGTGACACTATCCTGGCTGTGGTCGCTATTGTCATAGGATGCCCAGCGTGAGTCGAATATTTTGTCAGCAGTTTTCGCTTGGCTGATGGGAAATACGCAGGCCTTGGCTCCTCTGGTATTATGGAGAACGGTTACGCGCTGCCAGTCGCCACGCACGCAGTTGAATAATTGGCCTTTGTCCCGGACCACTAGATCTTCATCGACGCGTCACGGCGAATATCTTCTTTCTGTTATCTCACTGCATTTGCATCGACAACCTGATACCCCTGCATATCACGAAACCCCTTTGCAATTAGATCTCCTCTTTTAGCACGGTATAATGATATCTCTGCCTGTGGACGAAGTACTTACACTGCTCGAGTATTTCCACGATTCGTTACGATGTATCCATAACGTACATTCTCTAATTTCTCGTAACTCAAACTGGATGCGAAGCTTCACTGCAGCTGAAAATTTCTTGAGTAAAATTCCTGTTTCCCTTGGGAAGCAGGTTTATATCTTCAGCCTACTTGCACATCACTTTTCACGTCATCTCGTTTCCGTCTCGTCACCCCGCTGACTCAGCATGTCAATTGTACTCGTCGTACCTTCTTGTGGCTCTTCGGATGGAGAGTCCCACGTCATTGCTCCTCTTACCTGTGGTCTTGTGGACTGCGGTGGTCATGTATATATATGTCTCGCCTTCCCAATCCCCCTTCTCCCGACAACACGGTATACCTCTTCGTTCAGACATTTTCCTATCTCTCCATGTCGAAACGAGCGTCTTCCTGCGATCATCAAGTCTTTCCTCGAAAACGGGTTCTCCTTGAAGACGCTTTCCACGATGATCAAAGTTGCCATTGCCCTGCCGGTACCGCCTGACATTTTTCTCCCTTTACATCTTGTCTGAACTCACAGATGTAGATCAGCGACGGCCTGTTCTCCTTGGTACTGAACGAGTGATGATCCCTGCACATGACTTCGCGAGTCATTCTTCCGGCGAACTTGATCACCGCGTCGTTTGTGCTGGTTGCGGTAAGCTGATGTTTTCCGACCCAATCTTTCTTTACAGACCGTCCATACTAGGTAACTATCATTCAGTTCGACGCGGGCAAGAGCGTATTCTGTCCGTGAACCATGTGCACTCTCGGGAGGTACAGTGCCAATCAACTGTTCGCGTCCTGCTTACGAATATTATTGCTATTGCTAAGACGACGACGATACCGGAGACCCTTCGTAGCGACCGAGATCGCCCGTCAGCACCTGGATCTGAGTTCGACATGGGCCTGTCCATGTTCTTTGGTCAAGAAGCTCCTTCCATCGACCTGTCAGACGAGGCGGTCAACCGGAGAGCTGGCTATTATTTGACAGGTCTCGGTACCATGGCTGCTGACAGTGTCTCTGTCAATATGCCTCATCGTGCAGCTGGCTCTTCATCAACCTCCGAATCGGATGTCCATCGTGGTTACGATCTAACACCCTCAATGTTCTACAATGGTCCTATGGCTGGGCAGAGCCACAGTACGTCAGGGGAAGGTCGCCGAGGCCCATACGCAGGTGCGCAATTTTGTTCTCTGTGTCTATGATCAACTGCTGATGATTCAGCGCTCGTTCCGTTAACATTTTCTTTTCGTTGTTTGTTTCGTTTTGTTTCACATTCTGTTCAGTACCTCGTTGCTGGTTAGTGGGTGAAGATGGGACGGGGCAAGATTATTTGCCCATGTTGCCGTGTCGCCGTTTGAACGAATGGTACGATTTTTTTCGTGTCGTGAGAAGTGTGGAGCAACCTTTGTCCGTGACTTGTTCAGGAGTATTGGAATTGGTTGTCCCTTCTTTATCTCTTCTCGTGAATTCTTTCGTGCACTGGAAGAGACAAGATCTCATCCGTCTGGGCAGTGTCCATGGGGTTACAGTTCGGACGAAATGGCCTTTGTGGCGACTGCGCACGGCACTGACAGAACAGCATGTCTGTTCCGAGAAATGTGCACATATCAGATATCTGTTCAGAGAGCGTCAGAGGATGAACGGCGGCAGGGGAAGGAACACCCGCGTCATTGGAAGGCGGGAGGCACCGGATCGTACAGTACAGTACGGTATTTCAACGGCAGCCGTGACTGTTTTGGAAGATGATCCTCCCTCCGGCGTGAACATGTCCTCCGAGCCAGAAAATGCGGAAGTAGAGGCGCCATCTGTCGCAAATACATTCACCAGGGAGGAAATTATCCGAGATTTCCAGGAGCACATGAAAGACAAACATTGGAAGTATCATGCGTGCGCCATATGCGGTCAAAAAAAGTTCAGTCGAGATCTGACTCGTACGTCTCTGGATCAAATTGATCTACAGGTACTAAGAAACGAAGATATACCTGATCACCTTACTCCAATTGACTATGCCTTCGAGTTGTACGACCGCGCGTACCTCTGTCCCGAGGGCATGTACAATAGGTTTTCTCTCGACGATCTTAAAGTATGTTCTTCTTGTCGACCTCCACTGCTGAGAAGATCACAACCTTTGGACTCGATAGCAAATTACCAATATTACGCTCATTGTCGTCTCCCACCTGATGTCCGAGATGCTTTCCGGTTACTGACTCCTCACGAATTACAACTTATCAGCGCTTGTAGGGTCACGCAACTCTCTTACGTCTACTCCTCTATCGTTGGAGGAATTGGGAATGCTCGTCAACGATATACCAAGGGGAATGTCGCTATAATTCCCCAGAACGTAGGTCACCTCGCTAAGCTTTTACCTCCTTCGCCTGCGGATATGGAACATGCCATATGTGTCGTCTTCATTGGAGGTCAAACACCATCCGATCTCACGATCAAGGAATTCGCACCCGTCTTGGTGTCGAAGAATCGGGTGGAGAAATTGCTAAGATTTTTGATCAATAATAACATTCACTACAGAGAAGAGGGAATGGAGTTCAGCGCAGACAACATGCAAGCTATGTGCTCTGCAGAGAGGTTCCCCCGTGGTGCTGATGTCGGGGTAACGAGTGCGGTGGAAATTCACTGCATTGAGCAAGAAGAGGAAGTAACGGCCGCTACCTCTTCCAGCTATGTGAATGTCCCATTACGAAGCAACGACATACCGCCTGGTGAACTTCTCATAGAGACTGTTGGCTACACGAATGCCAACGAGAGTGCGGCAACAAACAGTGCATCTAAAGCTCTGGCTTTGCAATGGTGCTTGGAGCATAAACCGTTTTTGACTGTTCGAGGCGGTTCACAACTATTTCCTGATCGCGATCCACGCATGCTGTCCTTCGTATTTCCACATCTTGATCCTTGGGGTTTGGGTGGATTTTGTAACCCATTGCGGTCGAAGAATCAGACAATTTCTTTTGAAAGACAATTGAAGAACTTATTAATGATGTTCGAGGGCTCGTTTGCTCGAGACCCGTCGTTTGCATACGTGGGCTGGAATATTGTTCAGAAGTTGGCAAATCAGCAAGCGATGAATTTCAGTGTGAAGGAAACTTCGTACAGAGCTCTTGGGGACGAAATTATGGATAATTCTGACATTTTGGGGAAAATGAATACTCGGTGGCGTGATGATCCGAAGGCGATGCCCGTAAACGGTGACGAGAAAAGAGCTCTAGAGCTCCTCAAGAAATTGACAGTAATCAGCCGTGATTTAAGAGGGTCGAATGGGGCCAAATTGAAGATGCGAAATGAGATCAGGGCGTTGTTGAAATCACACGGCTGTCCTGCGTTATTTATTACCTTGAACCCATCCGACATACATCATAAGTTAGTACACATTCTCAGCGGGGGAGAGGCGGAGAACTTCCCGTTGCTTTCCGCCTTCGAGCGAGCGAAGCAGGTAGCCGACAACCCTGATGCGGCAGCGACGTTCTTCGACATAATGATAAAGGCGTTCGTCAAGTACGTCTTACGCTATGGAGACGATCGGCCAGGTTTGTTCGGTATCTGTGAGGCTTATTACGGAACAGTGGAGGCGCAAGGTAGAGGAACATTGCACTGTCATATGTTGATATGGCTGAAGGGAAATCTCTCACCACAAAAGCTCCGCGACCGTATGCTTGTCGATTTTGAGTACAAAATTTCGGTTTTTCGATGGCTTGAATCAATCATTGCATGCGAACTACCAGACGCTACTGAGCCAGTCATAGGCAATCCGGACAGCCTACACAGACCTGAGAGAGGTTCGCAAATTGATCCGCGTTGCGCTGACGTTCCGCACTTACCTGAAATTATGTCTGACGAGGATAGAGAGATGTTCCAACTGAATTTCAGGAAGACTGTTGAAGATTTGGCGATAGCCTGCAATTGGCATGAACATACATCGACGTGTTGGAAGTATTTGAAGCCCAACGAACCTCGAGATAACGCCCACTGCCGTATGCGCGTGAATGGAGAGGTTCGTTCTTTCACCGAGCTGGACCCGGAGACGTCGTCCATCTTGTTGAGAAGATTGCATCCCTGGATAAACAATTACAACGATTTAGTCCTGTTTCTGATGAAATGTAATATGGACATCAAGTATATCGGGTCGGGTCAAGCAGCGAAGGCATTGATCTATTACGTTACCGATTATATCACGAAATCGCCTTTACAGACACATGCAGGGCTTGATGCAGTTTGCGCAGCTATTAAGAAAAACAACATAAAATATAAGAATGTAGACGGCGTCGACCACGGCACCTTCAATCGAAGCTTGTTAGTAAAAGTGGCAAACGCTATGATGGCCAGGCAAGAGTTGTCTCACGCACAAGTCATGAGTTATCTGGTCGGCGGGGGTGACCATTATTGCAGCCATACATTCAAAACGCTCCCATTGGGACTGTTTGATAAGTATATAAGAGCCGAAGAGAAGGATCAGAGGGGTTTATCAGAAGCTGTAAAGGAAGCTGAGATGGTCAGAGATGAGCGAGTTGAGAGTGGAAACGCCGAAGAGGTAGATGAAGACATGATAACCTCCGGCATTGACGCCAGAAATGACCTGCCGGAACGTCTAGTCAACGTTGCCGAGTCAGAGGAGATCGATGC
>MU277298.1:0-53712 GCA_022160305.1 Artomyces pyxidatus | reverse complement strand
GACTTTGGTCGCGGAAGCCGTTCTGGCTCGACTTTTCCGCGTTTGACTGCGCGTTTGACTCCTGCAGTAGTTGGGTATTGCGCTGCTCTGCAGACGCTGGCTGTTTGCGCGCCATCAGTCGCGAGCGAGGACGCGCCTGCCAGTGGACGCGCTGTGTCACACAAAGCGTGACACGCGTGCATCCCAAATGCAGCGCCGCACCCCTTGCAAGGCTCATCTACGAAGATATCAAACAAATCGTTGAACGAGGGCATAGCCGTACATGGATCGATTGAGGCGACGGCCTTTTCGAGTACCCGTACAAGACGTACGCCGTAGTTATCAGAAAGAAGTAGAACGGGAATTTGGTCGTGTGCCGCGCCGTAGAATGCTACTAATTGATCTCCGGATATCTGTACCCCATCACCGTCTATGCAGTGGATCCTGACACGCGAAACCAGTACATGATCGCTCGATATTAGCGGCCGATCATATAAGTAGTCCAGTTAGAAGAGAGTACTGAATTAGAAGCAATAAGTAATCAATGTAGGGTTTCTTTTGGGTTATGATAGCATTGCAGGTTGAACCACGGCATCCGACGACTTGGCATGCGCTCCATTGTGGCCAGACTGAAGTCACTGAACGAGATTGAAGAAAAGGCACTACTTAGGCCGGCGCCGTTACGGTCTGAGTCTCGGATCAACGCCCATCGCACAGTCGGCGGTCGCCGAGGCCGGTCGCGTCACGATCACGTGATGGCTACTAGACATCACGTGTAGACGCGTCGCAACGTCGGCTGGCGGACGTCGGCTGACGGTCTCACTGTTCACAAGTTTTGCATCTTGCTTTCGTACTCTCACCACCATCTCTTCACGCCACTCTTTGTCGACTAGAATTCTGCGGCTAAATGGCCACGACAAAAAATACCGATCCTCTGGCTGTTCTCACTGTCCCGAAGCTGAAAGAGCTATGCAAACAGCGGGATATACGCGCCGTTGGAAGGCTCACGAAGAATGATCTGATTACTTTGCTCAGGAAGAATGCCTCTCCGCACGATCCACACCCTCTCCTTGCGAACCGGGTCGCAGTGCCGACACAGTCGCAGGCGAGCCCAAGACCTGCTCCTCTTCCTCCGGCCTCTGTTCCTCTCCCTCAAGCTCCAGCTCCTCCCTTGTTCTCGCCTACTACTGCTACTGAGTCCTCAACGCTGCCTCTTGGGTCTCCACCGTCTCAAGCGCCTTGCTGGCCTGCCCAGGAGTTGTCGCCTATGCTAACATTCGACGAATTCGCTGCGGCCGCCTTCATACAGGGCTCAGTATATGCGCAGGATAGTGCAGTCTCGGTTTCCCAAACGACGCTTGAGCACGCTAATCCTTTCGACACGCACGATCCGCCGGCCAAAAAGTCGAAGACAACACCTCGTCTGTCCTCGGGGAGCCCCAGTCCCAATCAGGTGGTGCGGTCTCGTGTTGTGTCTGCAGGCCCTTCTCGTCGGCGTCCCTCGCTGGTCTACAAACTGCCGCCGTCGCCCCGCAATAGTCTGGGAACACCGTCTTTGGCAGACTCTCTAGCAGCTACGTCTTTCCCCCGCCCTACGGAGCCGGAACCTAGCCATGGGGGCACGTCGGTTGCCTCGCCGGTGCAAGAATTCCCTGCGCCGGGACCATCAAGCGCTGTCGTATCGCCCATGCAGAACATGGCTGCGCTGGGAAGGCGATTTAAGCCTCCGACAGTCACCAGGCCCACTCTGCCGGCACCGGCGACTCCTTCGACTGCTTCCACAAGCACGCTGCCTGCGGTCTCTCCCGTGCCTGCTGTGCCACTGTGGTACCTGAACTTTCCACCTGTGTCCCAGCCTGTACCGCCAATCGCGCAAATATCGCTCCCTCCATCTCTCGCGGCGCGGAAGACCGTCCCGGGGCTATCCATCGTCCTCAGTGCGCTCCCGGTCGCTGAACGTCGCCAGGCCGCGCTGGTGTGCAAAGTCTTCCGCTACGCAGGTACACGCTATTCCAGTCTTCAAATCTCATAGCATGTACTGACACACGGCCCCAGTGTACCAATCAGCTCACCGGCTCTTGCAACGGTACTATGGCGGCATCCGCCTCCAGGCGCTGCTCGACGCGTCCAAGGTGCCCGTCGAGATGATGAACTTATGGCCCTACCTGCGCCAGCGCGAAGCTGAAGCGCGCACCCGAAAGGCAGCTGTCAACACGTCGCTCCTTGGCATGATGTACCGCGGGAGCTACCCCCTCGCCGAGCGGCTGTGGGCGAGCCCTGATCACGAGCGGCAGCTCACGATCGCGGTGCGGTGCGTCCCCGTGCACCCAGTCGATGTATGCGCGTGCGGGCTGACAAGTGTGCCCTAGGTTCCTGCTGACGCGCGTGTGGTTCGCGCTGTCCGTCGGCAGCGCGCGCGGGGACCCGTTCGAGTGGCTGCGCGACGTCGTCGTCGACGCGCAGGAGACAGTCCCGGGGGAAGTGTGGACCGTCAGCGTGCGCGGCGCCGCGTCCGGCGACGTCGAGCACTTCCACGTCCTCGAGGCGACCTGCGAGCCCATCGGCCGCCTCCCACCCGCGAACCCCTCCGACCTGGAGCTCTTTGGGTTCGACCCGAACGTGCATCCGCTGCGTGCGGACTGGGCGGCGTACATATCCGACCATGGTACCGCGAGTCTGCCGAAATCCTTGCGGTGGGCGCATCAGGCTGAGTATGAAAGGGGTATTAGTCGGCACTGGCGGAAGCGAATGGACGACATGCGCAAGGGAGAGGGTGCTGACCTAGCAGTAGCGTTACTGGACACTGCTGAGCGTTATGTGCTTGCTTGTGTTGTCGGAAACAGGTACGTGTTACTTTCTCGCGATGAAGGGAGGATCCTGATCGTACGAAATACAGTCTGAGTGGGCAGTGGATGTCCGCGACACAGATGTCGCAAATGTTTGCAGGGTTAGGAACGCCCACCATTAGCCCGTTGGACCGACCGCCGTCGATGACCATGTATCTTCCTGGGTATGTGTTTGCTCGTTCTGTGTGAACGATGCCTAGTCTGATTTGTCCCCGCTGTCAGGCATCACCACGTTGAAAGCGTGCATTTCACAGCCGCGGGTGGCATGCCGCTGCACCCAGCACTCGCAGTGGTGCAGACGCTGTCGCGCTCATACTACATTCTGCGGGACAACGGTATGCAGGTCGGCTGCGAAGAGGACGGCGTGGGAGAGTTGTGGATGAAGATCCTTGGGTGTACCGACAAGGGCGTCGCGTTGAAGGATGGGCTGAAGGTCACTGTCGAGCTTGGACAGGGAGCGCTTGGGTTCGGAGAGTGGCTCGGTAGTAGGATGCTGGAGTAGAGTCAGCTGCTTATATGAGCAATTTCCCCCAAGTGTACGTCTGTAGATAGTTGTGTTCTGTCAAAGTTCAGCCCTTGATGAGAACCGCACTCGTGTTTGAGTCAATCATCTTCGTCTGCTCATACATTGCACTTTCTTGTCTCAGCTTCTTGCTCATGATCCACCGCCGAACACGCCTTTGCTCGCCGACAACTCTGCGCCAAGCTTATACCCAAGTACCTGTAAACCTCCGATTAGAGTAAAGTGATCGTGAGCCGTCATCAGCACGCACCCTGTCCCAATCAAGTTTCTGTCGCGTTAGTGGTAGCGCACGCCGGAGCCCTTTGAATGTCTTCTCGCCCATCTCGTGGTAGGTGTCGCTGAGTGACTCCTGGTACGCGCGCTCCTGGTCAGCGATGAGTGCGAGTAATTTCGACGCGGAGCCGGAGGGGTTGCTAGGGGTTATGGTAGGTGGGAAAGTGATGGACGATTGGTGGCTTGTCTCGAGTTGGACCTGGAAGAGTGGTGAGAACGGAAAGAACGACATGAAGAAAACAACGACACACATTTCCCTGCTCGTAATAGTGCACGTTCAAAAGGATCCGCCCCGCCACTGTCTTGGCGTCGAGATCCACGACGTACTCCGAACGCCAGCGGCCGGACCTGCCGTACTCAGGTCCGAGCGAACGATCAAGATGTGGGGAATGCCTACCAGAAGTTCACGGGGTTGTACTTGTTGGCGACAATCTGGACGATAAAGCGCGTGGAGGATTGCGGGTCGGCGAAGACAGAGGCCGTGCCGTCGTGGAAGTGCGCTGCCAGGTACGTCAGCACGGAGGACTCGAGGGCGACGCTGGGTGCTGTATAAGCTTCTACACGCGTTACTGAGGCTACGGAGGATGCACGCACCGGAATGGCTCTGATTCAGCGTCGGGTTCCACCACCTCCGGCTCGGACGTTTCCTGTGCGGCGCGTCTCCTCGTAAAGCCTCCACCCCTCCGAGACCATCAAGACCACTCACCAGAGATATGTGGTCGAAGCGGAAACTGGTTTTTGACCGTGGATCCAGGAATCGGTCGTCCTCTCCGTTGACCCTTGCTGCATCACTTACGATCGACTTGAGGTCCCCGTCTCGTCAGTGTCACTGTGCACAAAGCAGAAGTTGGGGTGGGCTTACGTTGTGGTCCGCTCCTGGAACGTCCGCAACGATGAACTGCGCGAGGTTGTACTCCTTGAGAGCCGGGTGTACGATCTCCTCCAGGCTCTCATCGTCCGAGATGATGTTGCGCACATCTGCCGTGCGCGGGTCAGATTGATCTTTGTGTACGGGGATCGCGCTCACCATTGAGGACGTCGTTGATCTCCCCAGGTGGCGACTGGAGGAGGAATCGAGAGATGGCTTGCGAACGTTGTGCTGGGTCCATCGCTGGTTGTGTGCAGAAGATGGACGACCGGCTCCGCTGCCTGCTGCCGGAACTTGCCGGTCGCCCTACTGCGCACGCTCAAATACTCTCAAGTCAAGGAAAATGTGAGTGCGATGCTGTTGCTATGGTATATTGGTGTATGCTACAAAGAGATATGCCTCGACCACCAGATGTACAACCCAACGCAAGTCTTACACGACAGAATAAAGATATGAGGTCCCTTACAAGATGTTCCAACTCTAGCTCAGCCTCTCCTTCCACGCATCGCCGAACGAGAAGATTGCGACAGGCTCTCGCGCTTTCTTCTTCACCAACTTCTTCGCTTGTACCTTCCGCCTCAAACCCGCCGGCTCACCCGGCGGTCGCTCTGGTCTGCGGCGCTTATCCTCTTCCACCAGCCATGTTCCCGTGATTTCCTTCCACTTGTCTTGGCCCGGACCAAAGCGCAGCGGCTGCGGCGGCAGAGATGTCGGGGTGAGAAGTTGGGGGCGCACGGTCATACGAGCGCCGTTCGCCTCGCGAAGTGGACGCACAGACACACGGGGTGGCGGGGTGGTCTCCAAACGCGGAAGCGGGAGCAAACGCCGCTCCTCCGGATACGCGCCATAAAGATCATCGTCGTCGTCGTCGTCCTCCTGGGTATGTGGATCTGCCGCGGGTACTGGTGGAGGAGGCATAGAGTATGGTATGCCGAGCAGCAGCTTTTCATGCGCTGGAAGGTCGAGCTTTCCCTTTGCACGCATACCATTGAATATCGAGCGAAAGTCAGGTTTTGTGTAGGTTTCCACCCGACGTGGCTGTGGCGGTGAAATATCAAAATCAACCTCCATGCGATCAGCTTCGTCGACTTCGTCGAGGGTTGATCGATCCTGAGACGCTGGAAGGTGTCTTCCCTCTTGTGAATCGGGAACAAACGAAGGTGAGTCATTGACGACTGGCATGGGAGGCTTGACTTGTTTCCGCCGAGGAGGCGACGTATCGTCCATCTACGCGTAAATTTAGATCGCCATAAATCAAAGTCAATGTACAGGAACGAGACATTATACATACATGAACATCGTTAAGATGGGCAGGGCGAGAGTAGGGGCGGAAGGACGTCTTCGCAGGCGGGGGTGCAAGAACAGCTTGTGAAGGTCGAGGAGGAAGTGGATGCCGCTGAGCGGAAGGTCCCACCGCTTCGCGAGTTACACCATTGCGGGAGGAAGGTCGCTGTGCCGCTGCAGCAGCGGCCCGCGGTGGACGGTGGTCTTGTGGTACCCTGCGTTTGGCGGTCGGGATATGCTCTGAGTCGTCAGGTGTAGGAGAAGGACGCTTTAGGTTGGATACCCGCCGCTCTAGGTTTGGTGGCTCAAGTGTCAGATCCACGAAAGGGGTAGGGGAAATTGAAAAGATGGCTCTCGCTGGCCCACGAGAGGAGGACGCGACAAGATCAGGTCTCTGGGGTAGCAGCGACTTCGCGTGGGTGGGAGGGATAAGCGGATGCTTCGTCGCAGCAGTAGGCTTTATCTATACCGAAATTCAACGAAGACAATGAGATGGGGATCGCACCGGCGACGCACCAGAAACCCTCACCGGAAGCATGCCCAGCGCCTTCAAACACTTCTTACATGCCCATGAATTGAGATCATTATTTCTAAGCATTCCAACAAGCCTTTCATCTTCCACGGGCGGTACATGGCATCCTACACACGGATTAGAACAAGAGATTGCGCAATGGTTCGTACGCACGATGGTGCCAGGTTCTTGTGCATCGGCGGCATGTCAACAAGAAAGCCTGGGGGCCGTGGTAGTCTTTCTGGCACCTGTAACACACTCTTCCATTGGCATCCGCCATTGCTCGAGAGGCTGGTAGGGCGGAGAAGCATGAGAGGAGGAGCCGGATGAGCTGGTGAGACTCGAGAGGACAGTGTAACCGAGTGAGAGCGCGACACAGTGCACGTGACCGCTCGGCGTCTGCCGTCACTTTCAGGCTTTCAGCACAGCGGAGACTTGCCAGTCCACACCATCCTTGCGGCTTCTCTCCAGCGTCCAAGCACATCACGATGGTCATCATGGAGAGCAGTCAAGAACAGGATCTGCAGCGGCTCTACCAAATGCTCACCGAACTCATGGACCAGATCAGTACGCACCGCAACTATACCGCGGCATTGCACGCACGGGCGGCCGGAGTCAAGGTCTTTGCCGTGCCATATCTTCTACACGACAGTTTGTGTTGACATGGTCCAACCAGACCCAAGCCGTCCACTCTCAGACGGGTTTTGTTCTACGACGGTGTGTCTAGTCAAAGTACAGCCGCGGTGTGTCTTTCTCACGCAAGGCGTTGTCTGACTTGATTCTGTTCAGGTTTAACCTCGATAAAACGAAAGGTGGGTTGACGCTTTGGGCCAAGGAGGATCTCCATTGACGAATCCACACGAACAGAGGAGTATGAGGCGGAGCTGGAGCGCATGAACGCGGCCATGTCCGCCGAGAACCTCGCTCTGCAGCACGACAACAAGCAGCTCAACGCGCTGATCAAGGACTACGAGACGACGCTCGAGACCGTCATGGGCCAGTTCCGTGTCCGCGCAGTACGTCTTCTCCTCACGCGCCACGCTGCTGCAGCTCACCGCGGTGCGGCCCGCAGCACGAAGTGCAAGAGCAAGAACTAAACCTCATCCGCGACTTCGAGTCGCGCATTCTCGCGCGCGAGACCGCCGAGCAGGAGCAGCAGCTCGCCGCGAGCACGACGTTCTTCGAGTCGCTCACGCGCGTTTCGCGCCTCCTCCGGCAGACGATGCGTGCCATCGGCGGCGAGGACGCCACGGCACCCCCACCGTCCTACCGCGAGCACCTGGAGAGCCAGCCCGAGTACGAATACGCGCTCGACGAGGGTGAGTGGGACGAGGTCGTCGCGGCGGAGTGGGCGCTCGAGCGGGAGTGCGAGCTCGCGAGGCTGGAGAAGGAGAATGAAATGCTACGGCGGCTGGCGGGGGAGCCCGTGGAGGAGCCAGACGAGGGCGCGCGGCCGGTCGGCGGGGGCATGGGTGCGGGGATGGGCGGGGCAGGCCACGGTGAGGACGGCACGGGGCGGGTGAGTGTCTTGCCGTTTGCGAGCGCGCGGGAGCAGGGCGTCATGCTTGGTGGGCCTCGGGGGACCGTCGGGCCGTTTGGGACGTACAAGAAGATGCGTGGGCCAGGGTGAAAGCAGCGCTCTCTTGAGATTGTACGTCCCTTGTTGGGTCCTTGCGTGGGTGCTCACGTTAGGCTTTCCCGTTGTAGTCATTCCAGACGTTCTGTATGATACCCGCCGCTTGCCGTCATTTTTTCTATCTTCTTTTCGGGGAAACTAGTTTGTCTCAGAAAAAGCGTCTTGTTCGCCTGCGGTTCGCTCGCCGATAGCGACGCTGTTACCAAGCAGCGACAAGGTACGCCCCGCCGGCACGTCCGCTTTTAATTACTTCTGAGTCGTTCCGTTGCGATGCTGAACGTAAGTCATCTACTTCTGTATTTGTTCAACCGCAAAGGCCGTCGCCGCGTCACCATTGCGAGTTCGGTGTTCATCTCCTGTGATGAAGAGCTCTCGTTACTCGACCGACGAAAGCCAACTCTAAGCTCGAGACTTGTACTCCCCGGTGCGTCTCTTTGCGACGGACCGAGACACCTTGCGAAGAGGCGAAGAACCGCAACAGGACTTCTGCCTGTGGGGACCGCTTTGCCCATCCGTGTCGCGGGATTCCCGCCGGGTAAAGGCAATTTCCGCATGAATCCCGCCAAGGCACAGGTAACTTGCATACGGGCCTAGGTATCGCCGTGCGCGCTTCGCCCATCGTCTGTCGGACGAGCCGTTGAACTGCAGTTGAACGTAGCGCTAGCACCGCCCTCGTACGCTGTTAGAATGCAGCCCTGCAGGTAGCGGCAGAACGGCGGCGCGAAGTGGATGGTCGGCGCTGGTTGCGGGCTTCGCGAGCTTCGGGTTGCCGTAAGACAGCTGTTGCCAAGTTAGCATTCGGGCAGCAGGGGGAGAACGCGCGAACAGAATCCGTTGGGAAAAGGCCCGTCTGCGAGGACAGGAACGGACAAAGATCGAAGCTGAATGAAGCTGAAGGTCCTCACGCGGCCAGGCGATGGCGGCACGCGCTCTGGCGCAGAACAGACACATGGCTGCCTAAATCTGCGAACGGAACATTGCGTTCTGGCGTTGACAGACGGGTGGCATGGACGTGTGAGATGATGAGATGCAAGCAGGTGGCTGGGACTAGGGCTCTGGTACTAGGACCGTCTCCTAGCGTGCGTGTCGCCGGCATCGCGTGCTCGTTGTTCATCGTCAAGGCTGCGTTGCTCGACGATGCTTGAGAAATTACGGCAGTCTCCAGAACGTCCGATGGCAATTTAGAAAATGAAATTGGGGCGCAGATCCGGTGGTTGACGGGCCTTTTACGAGTTTAGCGAAGGCCGGCATAAGCGACCTTCCGCACAAGTGAGTGTGCTTGGGCCTGCGTTGGCCTGCGTCGCGCCTTGTTTCCCCCCTCCATGTCGCTCGGCGCTCCCGCCCTCTCCCCCTCTCGCCCATGACCGCAGTCTGATCTCTTCATCAAAAGGTAAGACGTCCACCAGCTACAGGGCGCTCATTCATCACCACCGGCGTTCACACGCAGCGTTTCGGTCGGCGCGTACTGCAGCATCACAGCTTCCTCTTTTGCGCCATGCTCACTTTTCTCCTTCTCACCAGCGTGTCGCCTCCTCCTCGTCCCCAGCCATGTATTTCGCCCGCTCGACATCCCCCCCGCCAGCCGTCACCCGTGCATTTCGCTTCTCGTCACCCAACGATGGCTTCAAGTCCGGGAAGAACGTCGATGCCTGGAGCAACGGCACCCCCAGGACTCGCAAGTCTTCCACCATCTCAGACTCCAAGGTCAGCAGCAAGGGCAAGGAGCGGGAGAGAGACATGACGATCGACAGCCTAGACTCGAGCTCGTTCAGTACGTCGCCCCGGTCGCTGTCCACGATGGCCCTGACATGTCTCCCTAGCCGACTCGTTTGCCGTCGACGATACCACCTCCTATTCTCACAAGTCCAATGGCCATGCCAGCGCCCCACCATCGCGTCCGGTGACAGCTGACACAGTCTATCCCCGCGCAAAGCGCGGCAGCATTCTCGGCGCCGCCTCAGACGCCCTGCGATTTGGGCGCAGACGGAAACCGCTAAGGATACCGATACCACCGCCACTGCCAGTGCCGAACCTTCTCCTCCCGGAAGTCATCGAGCTGACAGCTCCGAAACACGACGAGGAAGAGGAGGAGCGCCAGCGGTTGCGCAAGGCGGCCGCGCAGTCCATCGGTCTTGGCATGGACATACTGGAGCCTCCACGGTCGCGCGAGGAGAGCATATACGAGGAGGACGAGGCGCAGACGCCGCGCGAGGAGAAACCGCCGGACAGCGACGTGCGAGTGCACCCGTTCTCGCACCGACGGAGGGCGGGATCGGTCGCGCTCTCGACGCAGTCACGTGCGGCCGCGTCCACGCCGGTGCCGCGCATCCCTGCGTTTCCATCCACTCATGCGCTGCTGGCTCCGTTCATTCAATTCGCCGCAACGCTGCCGAAGCACTATCCCCCGCCGTCCCTTCTGATGCTCGCGCTTTCGAAGCAGTGGAAGAACCGGTTCATCGTGCTCACGTCTCCCGCGCAGCCCACGCGCGCGAGCGAAGGCCCGGCCGTGTCTTACCTTCATCTGTTCAAGTCAAGCGGTCAGGACGAGAAGGAGCTTGAGCGGCTGGAGATAAACGAGAACAGCGTGATATATGTCACGGACGAGGAGATAGGCAGTCGCCGGAACATCATCAAAGTCGGCGGCATCGACGTTGGCGGCATGAAGAAGGAACTCAACAGCGAGGAGAACGGCCTCACCATGATGCTCCTGCAGATCGTCGACTCTGCCGAGTCGCAAAAATGGATGAATGCTATCAAAAATGCGGTCTTGGGCCAGAGGTACGTGATTCTGATTCTGATAGCGTGCCGCCTCGTGACTCACATAATCCGTCCTAGGTCCATCCGTGCTGGCTTGGGTCTGCCTTCCCTAACTATGGGCGGAACCGAGCCGCGAGGGGACTTGGATGTGATGCTCTCGATGCGCATGCAAGGCTTCTTGCCGTCACCCACGCAATCGAGTTTCCAAACGCCTTCCTCGCCAACACATACCTCCTCACACGAAGACAGCATGCCACCGACACAACCATCCACGCTTCGCTCTCGGCCATCTTCTCCACGATCCCCGAACGCCGTGTTGTCTCTGAAAGGACTCTTCACTGGCTCCTCGTCCCGCCCGCGTTCGCCATCCCGGGCCGTCTCTCCCGACCATGACCCCGATGCCTCGAGCGAATCGTTCGCCAGTGTGGGGACCAACCTCCTCAATATTCACCGAGCAAACACACTTTCGCTCGACTCGTCCCCGATTATCAAACCGTACTCCATGCTCCCACCTTCCGGTCCCGCACTCGAGCAGCTGGAGCCGCCGCCTGCTCTCCAGCGGAAGATTGTGCAAAACCGCACGAGTTTGGATTGGGTGCAGCCAAACGGGTCAACCGCCGAATCACCGAGTACAATTACGAGCGGACAGTTTATTCCTCCCGCTCGCGCGTTGTCGCCGTCGTCGCTGCAGCCGCCGCCGCATAGAAAACGTGCGTGGACAACGCACGTACCTGCCTCCCAGCCCGAGCCGGGTCTCCTGATCTACAATCACGGCAACGCAAGCACAGCTGGGAGCTTCGGCATCGCGCTCTCGGGGGAGTTGGTCAGCTCGCGCCCGAGCCTTGAGCGCCCGAGGACGTCGACCACGCCCGTGCAGAAGCCCCGCGCGTCGTCGGTCTCGTCAGTGTCAACGCTTGGTTCCAATGAGCGCGAGAACAACAGCCTCGATCGTCCGGGGTCCGCGTCGGGATCGGGGCGACGGCGGTGGTCAAGGCAGCTGGCCATTCCAAAGCGGCTCACTCCGCCGGCAGGCGCGCCGCCGCCTGTACCTCTGTTGCAATCTTGGCAGAGCAGCTCGTCGTCGTCGCCCCCGCAAAACACACACCGACTGTCTCACCCGTACTCACCTGATCGACCTGGGGACCGTCCGCCGAGCCGGTCGTCGTCGTTGTCGCACAAGACACTACCCAGTATCGTGTCGAGCCTCCACATGGGCTCCAAGCGCGCATCCGTGTCTTCTTCCGTGTACAGTATCGCCACGAACAACACCAACAGCTCGTCACCCCCGTCCGCGACACTCACCCGCTCGATTAATTCTAACCGACTATCGGTCCCTCCGCCTCAGCGTCCGGCACCTAATACCGCTCTGCCTCCAACACCTCCCACGCCCATCGATGTTGTGCCCCAGCCTGTGTCCGCCCCGCCCTTGAAAACGTCCTTCCGCGATAGTTTGGCTCACCGCGCCTTGCGTCTTTCGATGATTCCCCCTACTAGTCCACCCTCTAATGTTCTGCCTCCACGCCCAGACGAACCTGCTTTCCGCGCGCATCACCGGAGCGCCAGTATAGATACACCCAGTCCAATAGATACCTCAGCATCTATACCCGCCTCTCTTCCCGATTCCCCCTTCCCACCGCCCACCGGCCCGCTCCCGCCTCCGCCTTCGCCCTCTATTCCTTCGACACCGCGCCTCGCAACCGCGTTCAAGCAACGCCTTCGGATCCTCAGCGCTCCGTCCTCCCCCAGCCCCGCCCCGCGCCCGCTCCCCCTCGCGCCCGTCGTCGACGTCCGCTTCGCCGCGCACGCCTACACGCCGCCCGCGACGCCGATCGCGGAGCGCATCACGCTCATCCAGAATGACCCTGACTACCTGACGATGAGCACACCGCCGCCGACGCCCGCGGCCCCTCTGCCACCGCCGCGCAGCCCCTTCCGCCCGCCCCCGCCAGAGCGTTCACCCGGCGGCGCGCCCGAGATGACGTCGCTGTCCCCGCCGCCGCGCCGCGGCTCGCGCTTCGTCGCGACGCCCGACCGCGAGAAGACGAAGGCCGAGGTGGAGGCGGTGCTGGCGCTGCCCGAGGACGCGTCTGCCGAGCTCGGCGAGCCGGACAGACAGCCCTCGATCGACCTGTCGCGCAACGCATCGACGCTGTCGCTGGGCATCGTCAGCGACGCCCGTCCGTGATCCTTCTTCGCTGTCGTGTGCTACTGTTCTTGTTGTCCTATGTTATCCCGTTCGTTTCACCGGCTGGGGTCTTGTCCCCAGCTATCTCACTTCGTTTCGTTTCGTTCTCGTTCCCGGATCTTGACACATGTGTACCCTTACAACCCGACTTGCATATTACCCCGTAGATTTGCTTACCTTCCGTTTTGACCCATATCGTTGCCGCCCTCTGGCAACGGGACTAGTCCTGCATCTTGTACTTTACAATTATCCCACGTGTGGATTACTACACAAATTTACACTGCTTCATTGATTGCAAAGTGCCATGTCGCCAAGTCACTCATCGAAATAAGGAGCAAGCACGGACGTGACGATGGTGAGCATTGTTATACAAAGTAGACATTATGATTGCTGCGATATAATGATACATGAGACGACGACAACGAGATCAAGCAAAGCTATTTTCAACATCAGCAGAGTCATCACCAGCTTCGAGGTTAGCAAACTGTCAAACAAGATGGTCAGACGCGCGATCATGTAAACGTAGACAAGAAAACCCACAGTCAAGAAGGCAGCTGGACGATGCTCCTCAGCCCAGAACAACAGCGGCGTGTCAAGCGTCATGGAGTAGGGAAGGTTTGCAGACCATAGCTGGGTCAAACCTATGCCATAATTCCATACCCGCCCTTCAGGTACGAGAGTCATGCCGAGGATGCGATCAGACAACAACAGCTGCACCCTTTCAGACATGTTAGGGTTGAAGCCCTGGAAAAGGTATAAGAATATACAAAAGGGTGAGATGAATCAAGGAGACCTACCGGCGGATTGGGTGAAGTGTCTTGGTTCTTCCTCCCCCATTCAAAGCCAGGCACTGTCAATGAATGGGCGGACAACGAGACCGATCCCGGAGTGAAGGCGGCCGTGATGCAGATAGACGATGAACCCCACTCCGGGTGGTCGGCCATCAACTTAGCTTGAGTAGTGATATCCGTTGGAGAAAGGTGAGGCAGCTCGAGGGCTTGTGTCTTGATCCATCCGAGAGGCTCGAGGTCCTTCAGGAGATAATCGTCTTTTGGGAGTTGACTTGGTAACTCAACAGAGTTGTTGTTGCCTCGTTGGGGAACCCACACGACAGCCTATTTAGCTTGTGGTCAGTCATGAAGCAAGATGTGGGACAGCGCCTATGACGAACCTTAATCTCTTTGACTTGCTTGTTATCAGGTGGCGAGATACCATACAAGTACGCAGCAACTTGCGTTCGCAAGTCGGATGAAGTGACGAACGCACGGAGGATGTTCTTAGGGAGGACGTAGGTGAACGAAGCGGCATCGTCTTTGACATCGTCATTCGAGACGTAGATATGCTGCAGGCGGAGAGGAAGGTGTGTTGCCGATATGGCGCGCACTCGCCAGTCAGATTTGCTGCTGAAAACTTGCTGCTCATAGTTCGTAGCTATGATGCAATGATGGTCAAATCAGTACTCAGCGACACCGACACGAATTTACTTACTCGTGACCGTCTGAATCGTATCACCATGAATATTCGTAGTTTGCGTTTGTACGGCAGTGACCTGGCTTTGAGCTTCGGTGCTCTTCTCAAGCTCCGCCATTTGCTGACGCTGCACAGAGGGCGCGGCAATCTCCTGGCCGAGAATGATGTCTCGGATTTCGCTGGACGTAAGCGACGCGATGTTGACACTGTTCCGCTTGCCGAAGTCCTGCGGAAAGAGTGTAAGTATGAGGTGACAGAATGGCGGTATACCAAACACACAGCTAAGATGAGGTCCTTCATTGCAAGCTCGACTTGTATCCATTCCTCATCGGACAAGGACGGCCACACGAAATGCGGCTCCGTGATGGTGTTCTTGTCTGGATGCAGGATAATCTTGGCCTTCTCGTTGTTCACATGTAGACCGCGGAGAAGTAGAATGACTCTTGAGAAAGCAGTGTAGCTCGAGACGCTCTTCAACCAATCGTCTATGTGCCGTTGTTCGCATCAATTATAAAATATACTGAAGACAGCAGACTGACCATAAAGACTGAACAGTACCATCTGCGGTTGCGTAGCGCGCTGAAAGGCAAAACAGTCAGGATGTGTCCTTCGGTCAAAGTATGCTGCATACCAGAATCAAATCGCCGAACTTCTCCATCTTCATGCACGCTTGGAACGGCAATTGGAGTTCGCTACCTTTGATAACGATGTTCGGGAAATCGAGCAGATGGACCTCGAGCGGATCTGCGGCGCATTCGTGAGAGGTATATCGGAGCGATTGAGGACGCAAACTTACCTAACATGCCCTTGCGCGTTACGATAACTTGCTTAGGCTGTTCTTCAACTGGTAATGACCGAACCAATGCTGCCACTTCTTCTGCCGTTTTCCACTTTGCCAATTGACCTAGACGCTTTTGACCAGCCCAGACACTCGTATGGATGATCTTGAGGAACAGCTGGCCAGATCGAGGGTTGAAGATGAAAATGGCGCCATCTGAGGGTGAGTGTTAGATGGGGAAGCCAGCCACCGAAATGGATGAAAACATACTAATGGGCTTCGTCGTCAAATTACCCTCGAACGTCTTATGGCTGCCGAATTGCGCGTAAGAAGGAAGTAAGGGAAAAAGACGAGGACTATGCTCACATCGTGACGCGGTACACGTTCGTATCGTCAACGAACCCTGACAAAACCGGTCAGGCTAGTCCAATTAAATCATGGAAACAGGACTCACAAATGATCTGGTTCGAGAAAAGTTCCGCGAAGTTCTATGTCAAAGCGAATCAGTATATGCTCAGCGTTTCACCACAATACACAGACTAACCTGGCTGTTCAAGTACGGCTCCGTGGGCTCTGAAGAATACAGTTGAAGACCTTTGCGAATGCGCTCACGCAGAACGTGGGCAGCAGGATTAGCCTTCATGATCTTGGCCATCGCCTGCTGGATAAGGGGCTTCAAGCCTGGGAACCAGTTGCCGAAAGCAGACCACAGGTTGTAGGCAAGATCCATAGCGATCAGGACACCGGTAGGCGAAGGGTAGATACTCATCGAGTCGGAAACCTGGAAATAAGTCGATGAATATTACTTTCGAGGACCCATAAGAGTCAGTGAGAACGCACATAGTCCAGGAACTTCGCCCGAGCGTATCGCTCGACATCGTGCGAGTCGAAATCGCCCCATCTCAGCTGCACGTCAATCCAGAACTTATTGCTCGTCGTTCCATCGGTGCGATCGGCGGGCTGAAATTGCAAGGTTTGAGAGCTAAGAGATTGACAAGAGGGACTGGACTCACGTCTGTGACGATTGACGGAGACGCTATGCTCCACTAAAACAGGCGCGGTTAGTATCTGCAAGTCGCGCTTCATGTCGCAAGACGCTGCGAACCTTGTATGCGGAAAAGAGTAAGATATCGGCACAAGAAGAGTTCATCTTGTAACTCTTGCGAGGATGGATTGTCTCCTTCTGTACAGTCTCGATCTGCAACGGTTCAAGTTCCTGATCGAAAACTTGGCACTGGATGGGACACAGACAATCAAAATTAGAGCGAAAAAGTGGTTGCAATTGACTGACCAGATCCATAACGACGCTCTCGTGAACTACAGAGTGAGTCAGCAAAGGAAGTTTGTGAAGAACGCGCGGATACACTGACTCTTCTGCCACAGATGAGCACGGAAAATTTGGATCAAACTGATCTTCAGCGTTGGGATTTTACCGTGCCTATGAATCCATTAACATCTCAGATCGATCACTTTTGATCGCATAAACCGCTTACATGAATATACCGGTGAGATCCAGTTGAACTTGGAAACCGACATAGACGTTCGCCCGATTGATGGTAGGGCTCCACCACAACGTAAATCGACGATTAGGAATCTGGTTCAGACCCGACCGTTGCGCGTTGGTGAGCTTCTTGTATCTCATCGACTCCTCGAAACCCGACGCCTTCTCCCAGAACAAACCCTCCCACGTCGGGAAGTAAGTGCCCTTGAAAAGAGTATGTTCGAGGATACCCTCAACACCACCCAGAGCCGCGATGACATCGACGCGGTAGTTATTGAGCTGCCAAAGCTTGCCATCGTGTCGTTGCGAGGTCCACCAGAACGGATTACTAGATACGATCGTAAGCTGAGGAGTAAAAGAGAGATATCAAGCGACGTACTGCTTCAGGAGCTGATACTGCTTCCAGTCCGTGCGCACGCGCCAGCCACGGTCGTACGCGAGCCTGCGAGAAACATTCAGTGAGCAATTGAGATGAAAGCTAGTACAAGGACTGACGTGTGACGATCCTTCTGGAACAAAGTGTTGATCCGGGGAATGCCACGATCCCAGCTGTCTTCGAGATCTTCCAACGTCAGTCGCCGATTCTGAGCGTTTGCCTCCTTCCTCTTCATAGAGTACTCGGACCACACGCGGGCCGAATCCAAGAATTCCGCCTCCCAAGGCTGGAGGTATCGGTAGAGGTTAGGAATCAGCTGGCCTTCCTCGTGCGACATGCCTTGCCGGAAGTGGGTCGCTGACAGGATAATGATGAGCCTTGGTCATCAACACTAATAGACGAACTTACTAGCAACGTCAGTCTGTTTCGCATGCTTGAGATCGCTCTGTGGTATGAGGACATGACCCATTGACAACATGCCCAAGCCACCAAGTTCCTACGTAGCGTCGTCAGCCCATTATCATGGCATAGGGAAGAAAGACGAACCTTGGGGGTGTAGAACACTACAGGAGGGAAACGCGACGGCATCTTGCTGTTCAATCCAATCTTGACACGGGTCTGTATTTTGTTTTCCGCCTTGACGAGCGCGTCCAAGAGCTCGTGCGTGTGGATAACGGCCTCGCGGTAGTACGTCATCAGTCCAATCAACGCCGTGTTCCACTTATTGACAATCTTGGAGAATGTCGTAGAGCCAGAGCTCATAAGCACTTGCCGAATGCGGTTGTTGAACTGCTGAACACCTGCGAAGAAAAGTTAGTAGAAGAACCGAGAGCAAATGGTTTCCTCTGACCTTCATCTGACACGCGCAGGAATGCCTGTGCCGTCCGCTCCTTGGTTTGCTCGTTCGTCAGATTCCAGACCGCATCCTTCAACGAGAATTGCTCTCCCGACGTCGTCCGTATCTTAGGTAGGATGCGGACCTCGAACCCGCACATCGAGAAGAGGAGCTGGGGGTTGTCTCGCGAATAGACACTGACGAAAGTGTCTTCCCACTCGATAGTCGTGAGGGACCTCGGAAGGCTCTGCTTAACGTTCCAAAAGACGGCTCTGCCCAAGTTCACGTCGTGCTTGATTAGACGCATACGACAGTCTCTTGGCCAGCAGCGCTTGTTGTTGTAACCAATGACATTGTTGTTCGTAGGATCGGGATTAGCACTGAGATAGCGCTGGATCAGATCCCTCGCCTCGTCTGCAGTGAAGCGGAAAAGGATGTGGAGCCTGTCAACATAGCGAGAGTACAGACGGATCGGATGCCGAGTCTCGGTGGCTGAGTCGCGGTACTGCAGGAAGTTGTTCGGCATCTGGGGAGGGCCGGCCATCTCACTGGCGCGCTGTAGACCAAGGATCAAGATGTCAAGCACAAGTCCGTAATACTGGAAAACGAAAGCGGAAAATTGCAGCCCGCGAATGAGACCGTAAGCGTTGGTGTGCGCCATGTCCTTGTACGTCAAGACGGTATTGTTCTTGGCCGTGATGTAATCCGCGAGATTGTGGTCGAGGATGAGGCGGAGAAGTCGGTTCAGGAGTGTGAGATCGATTTTCTCGTAAACCTTCGAGAACACGGTCTCCATCATGACATTGCACTCGCCTTCGCTCGTCTCCCAAATGTCAGTCAAGTTATTGATACCCTGGCACCACTTGTAGACAAGAAGGGGAGGGGGCTCTGTGTCTGCAGGCTTGATCCAGGCAGGGAATAGACCACGCTTATCAGCTTCGAAGAACAGGAATTGGTCGAGGTAGGCGTCAGTGATCTTCTCCACGGGCTCGATATCATAGCAGGGGATAAGTTTGTCGTAGGTATCGAAGAATTCGATGCCGGACTCTTTGAAGGCCCGTTGTGTCAGCAGCAGACGCTTGATGCGAGAGAGACACTCGTGCGGGTTGTCATAGGCCTGCTCGATCAGCGCCAGCTCCTCGCGCTGAGACTGGTTGAGCCGTCCTTTTACCGAGTAAGCCTCCTTGAGCTTCTCCAAGGCCAGCACTAGCAACTTAGTGTCATGCTTGTACGACAACGGTCTGGCATAAACGATAAGCGTGAGAGAGACGGAGCAAGTAGACGAGATACGTACGGGAAAGGAATCGGTGCAAATTTGCGGCTCTCGAGCCAGTGTACCGTCGCGGTATAAATTGCGACAGCTTCCTCTGCGCTGATGTAAGGTCCATCCTTAAGATACCCATGTTGGCGTTCCTGCTCCGCTTTGAGGTAGAGACGAGTAAGGCGACCAAGGTTCTTCTTGACAACAGCCTTGTCGACAGTCGCACCGCGTCGAATACGCTCTCGATTGTAATGAGCGACCCTGTAAAGAGATGTCGACATTAGTTAACTATCGAAAATGAAAATTGATAAGCTTACGAAGTCCACCAGTCAGCCTTGCTTTTAATGTAGCGCAGTATGATGTTCTCGATCGCAGTCGGCATTCCGGGCACCTTCCACGGGATATTAGCCTTCCAGCACCGCCATGCCTCGGACAGGTGTTGCAGAATCGTCTTCGCTTTGTTCTGCTTGATTGACTCTGGCATCATGTCTAAGATATCGTGCATAACTGCAGCGCGCAGCTCGAGGTCGTAATGCGACTCGACACGTTGCTTCGTAACGGTTTTCGCAACACCCTTGCTGTTTCGACCTTCAAACTGTCGCGCAAGCAAGTTACCCAGCCATCGCTCCAGAAGCGGCACGATACCGCGCATGAAGAACAGCCAGACACGCCACCCGGGAGCCCAGAAGCCGACACCAGGGCCCTTGCCAACGGGACCGGTATTGAAGCGATAGTAGATGAGATGCTTCAAGTCCTTGGTCATCCGCACTTGTCGCATGAGCTTGTACTTGTACCGGTACATGCCGGTGAGGGCACCGACGTGAGCGAAGATGTACTGAACGGCATCGGCGAGTTGGAAAGCGTCCACGTTGCCGAGTCGGTACTGCACATGAGCATCCACAACAAGCTTCGTTAAGCGGAGGATCTCGCGACAAAGATGGAACGCGTTTCCGAAGCGCGACTTTTTCCGCTCTTTCGTCGTGAGAGTCCTAAAAACAGCATGTCATGATCACAACCTCTTTCATAGACAACAATGACGGCTTACTTGACCGGCTTCAGATTCATGTTGTAGTCGAGGTGAAGGTAGTTGAGGTTCTATAAGGAGATGAGACGAGTACGATAAAAACAAAAGCGAGGGGCTAGAGTTAGAAACGAACCTTGCGATGGATCAGCAAGTTCAACATGTTGTATCCTTGCCTGCACACTTGCAGGCCGGCCTCCACCCAATCCAACTTAGTTGTCTGGAAGAATTTCGTCGCTTTGAGCTGTCGGAACAAATTCTTCTTCGTCATCGCTTTGTCGGGCCGGGTCTTGAGTTCGTTCAAGACGAAGCACTTCAACAGTTTCTGGTACGAAACGCGAACTTTCACCGGCTGATTCGGCGGGCAGTGCTCCAGATACCATCCCTTGACAAGAGGAATGTCTTGCGCGCGGCGCATGTGCCCAGACCGGCGACAGTAAGGCTCGGGCGCCCACCACAGAGCGATCGCGTCCGCCGTCAAGTCATTCTCCAACGGCTTCTCCTCGAGGAAGGGAACAACGTCCTCAGAGAGCTCAAAATCGTCGTCATCCTGACCGTTCGGACCAAAAATTGTGTCCTCATGAGAGACAAGAGGCGTGTTCTTGGCATTGGCGCCCCGCAGGGATATCGGGTTAATGAGCGGGTCGAAGTAGAACGCAGGAAGGTCGGGGTCGTCAGTGCGGATATAGACATTCTTCGGCACATGGTAAGGCGAAATTTGAACAGAGCGAGGTAGGGAATTATAGAGATGCGGGAACGCAACCTTGTACTCTGTTCGAATTTGCTGGCGGATGATAACCTTGTTGATGTCGTTGAACTCGTTCCAATCTTCGTCGAAGTTGTCCATGTCGCGATACAGCGGCTCAAACTTCGGGCCTCCCGGGATGGCCATGTTGAGCGCCTTCGCGGTGAAGAACGACTTTTTGTCGAAGAGGTAACTCGCATTGATGTCGGTATGATCCGAGAGAAGTGTGCGACCTAGACGATAGAGGTTGGCCATGACAGGTAGGGGAAGCGACCAGTATCTGTACGACGAGCCGTTCACGTGAGGCGTGTCGATGAGGGGCTTAGGATCGTAGAACCACTCGAGAATGGGCGAGTCCTCCTCTTCGTCGAGATCTAGCTGTATAGCTTCGAGAGGTTCAACATCCAACACGTTGTCGCCATAGTCAAGGGGAGGCTCCTCATCGTCGAAAGGAGGAAAGCGCATGCGCTTAAAATGGCGACGATCGCGTTTTTCTCGACGCATCGCCAACCACATGCTGCTCCACTGAGCATGATAGACGGGTTCGATGACACGGGGAACCTCATTCACGAAGGTTATGGCACCAGTTATGTGGTACAGGACCGGGACTTCGCGAACTTGCTCCCATGGGAAAGGAATGTTTTCGAGTAGCTTCATGACAGCATGCGGGACATACTTGAGAGCACCAAGGTGGACGCGCTTGTCATTCCTGAACTTCCGGTTGCTCATGTCGCCATGGTCCTTGATGATTTTGCGGACGTGCTCGGGGGGCAAGTCCTGGCGAGACGTATCAGGCCGTGACTATCTTACAGATAAAATCGACGCACCTGCTTCCCCATATCAACGAAGCCCCCTTTCCGCTTTTCTCCGTATCTCTTCCTCTGCATCTGGACCCACTTCTGCGACTTTTGCGCGAGATACTCCGGAGGCATACGCGAGCTAGACGGGTCGCTGGGGACAGCAGGCATACCAGGAGGTGGAGCAGGCATACCGGGCGGCAGCATTGGCATGCCTGGTGGTGGGGTTGGGAGGTAACTCATCCTGAGTGTCGAGCACCAGGGTGACGACGACAACAACGACGAGGAGGGGTTAAGCAACGACGAGCGCGCCCCGACGCGCCCAAGTCACTTTTAAGCGGAGTCTCAAAATTGGTGGCGCGTGCGCCCACTCAGCTCCGTCCAAGCTCCGTCGCTCCCGCTCGTACCGCTCCGCCTGCTATGACTCCTCGACGTCCACAGAGTCAAATATCATTCTCGGGCAGTATCAGCGGACGGTATGAGGAGTCTTTGACTCGTTTCTTCTTCCAGTCATAGATCCGTCAAATTCCAACACTCCTGCCATTGTCACGAGAACTCGGATACTGGCAATGCAAGCGTTGCGACAACCTAGCATCACAGAAGAGTTCAAGGAGCCATACTAGGTGGTTGGATTGTGCAGAGGTATCATGATTATTCGTCTCATTGCATAAAAGTACATAATGTCGTGCAAGTCTAACAAGGAAGAATATCTAGAATTTACAAAATTTATAGACCGTCGATGGCAACAGATAGTACTTGAGCGCACGGTGACTCAAATGAGGTTCTCCAAATAGGAGCAACCCTCCACGATGGAGCGAGACACTCCCCCAATCTGTGATTTTCGGAATGAGCAGGGCAAAAAACTTCAAGGCGCGAGTACTCACATTAGATGTATGGAAGGGGTTGAAATGGTGTCCTGGCATGTCGATCACCTTGACAGACGTCCCGACTATGGTCTCCCATCCCGCCACCGCCTGGCGCGGATCGCTCCGATCAGCGAGCCACAGCGGAACATCCACTACACCAGCCGGGTTGTACCCTTCGCTAGAGCGAAGGAGGACCAAAGGAGGGTAAGGCCCACCTCCCGCAAGCGGGTCGTACTTCCCCAGCATACGGGAGTTCATTTGGAATTGCCGCTTGACGAGCAATCCCACGTCGGACATCGTGTTGCGCCCATCCAACTTCGCAACGGAGTCGATGAGAGAGTCAGACAAAGGCACGTGGTTGAGAGGGCTAGGAGAGTCGATCAGGACCACGCCCTTTACAGCAATGCCCTTCTTCAGGAGCTGACGCGCAGCTTCGAACGCCACAACACCGCCGAATGACCAACCTAAACATTTCGCCAATCAAATGAGGATCATGACAGACGATAAGGAGTGCCTACCTCCAAGGAGCAATGGCTCAGAAGTCGTCTTCACTGCGTACCCCGAATACTCCTCGGCCATGGAGATCACCGAATCCCAGGGCTGGCTGCTGATGAAGTGTGGGTTATGGATTCCCCATAGGTCACGATCTTGAGGCGAGAGGCGCGTGATATAATTCACCAAGCCGCTGCCATCGTGGATGAGGAAGAGCGGGGCGCGACCGGGCGTCTTTCCAACCTGCACCGAGATCGGCACTGTGTCCAGGCGGAGCGCCGAGACAAGATGTTCGATATCTTTTGTTCGGATCTTCTGAGCCGCCGAAGCAAACTCCAGAGTGACACGCTTCGCCTCTGCCGCCTTCGCACCAGCACGAAGCTGTGCAGCGATGAAGACTTGAACAGCCCGTGCGGTAGTGTGGGCGATAAAGAGGTCCTCGGGGAGTGTCAACGAAAACTCGGTCTGAAGCGCGTGGTGAGCTTCAATGGACGTCAGGGAGTCCAACCCAAGGGCGTCGAAATCGGCGTCGTCCGAGAGCTCGTGGAGCCCAAGTCCAAGAGCTTTAGCGAGAAGTCGCTTCACGTCTGGGACGTCGTCGAGCGTGACTGGATCTTCGGTGAGCTTGTAGTCTGGTACGACCAGCGTGCTGGGTGATGAGGGACCGCTGGCATCGAACATGAGCTTCGACGTGATCTCCTTCGTGATATGGGCGACTGTCTGGCACGATGAGAGAATGTGAGGGTCTAGCTCAACGTTCGGGAAGACGCTCTGCAGCTTCCCGAAGATCTCGATCGACATGAGCGAGTCCACGCCAAACGCCTCTAGGTCTGTATCCGCACTGAGGTTGGAGGGACTCGTATCGCATGTCTCAGCGACGATGCGAGTGATCTCGGCCTGCACGTCGACCGCGGGAGGCGCTTGACGCGAGGGTGGTAATGCGATGGTAGGGCTCGTCTTCTGAGAGTGCACAGGTGCGTTGCCAGGAGTAAGAGACACGCGGGGCAGGGTCGAGTGTGCAGGAGGGCCTCCGGCGGCCATGGCGAGACCACGTTTGAGGCTGCTAAGACGAACCTTACGGAAGTGCATACCCTTGAGCTGCGCAACGATTCTGCCAGGCGCATCAAGCTCTACAGCATGCGCGTCCGCCAACATGACGCCCTCCTCCGCAATCCAGGCGTTACTGACATAGACTCCATATCTGGAATCATTGTCGATCATCTCTGGCACGGCCTTGACCGACCCTACTTTACTGCAGATGAACGCATCGTTCACGCCACCCTGCATGTTCGCGACGAAGCCCGCGACGTGCAGCATGGTGTCCATGAAGACAGGGTGAACGACGAATTGACTGCGATCGTGATCGAGCGGGAGTTGAATGACGGCGTAGCCTTCCATGCCGTCCGGGGTGACCGTTAGCTTCTTCATCGTGTGGTATTCCTTCGCGTAGTCCACAACCCGCGGGAAGATGACCTCATAGGCAGTGCGCATGGAAAAGGTCTCAACCTCTTTCGCGGAATTGACGGCTGCGATCTGTCGTGTTATGACAGGCAAGGCCCGAGAGAACTTGGTCGCGACGTGTGGAGTCGATTGGAACCTGAAGCTACCAAAGGAGTGGATGTCTTCTGCCGCGGCATCCTTCACGGAGCCGACCTTCCAGGAGCCAGAGCCGTCAGGGTGCAGGGTGATGGATGTCCTGATGATGCGGTCAACGCCCGCATTATAGACCAAGGGCTTGGCGTAATCAACGTCGCGGAGAATGACGAAGCTATCCTTAAATTCCAGCCCCAAGCGTGAGGACGCCGCATGAACGCCGGCCAGGGCGAGTTCATGGTATACAGAAGCAGGGCAGAGCGGGTGGTCCCCAACGCTGTGGCCGCGGATGGACTTGGCCAGCTGAGATATGGGGGTCTCAAAGACAGCTTCTCCACTATTCTCCGCGGATGGGAATTGAGCCCATGCATGGAGCATAGAGTAATCCTTGACGAGCTCGCGGGCTGGACCTGATGCAGGAATCGCTGTATCTGCAGCCGCTACAACGTCTTCCTCGAAGGCGACCCAGAACTTGGTCTTCACCCAGGGATACGAGGGCAGGGCAATGCAAGACACGGAGGGTAGATGATCGAACGTGCTACGCCACCTCAGTTGCACCGGAGACGTGTAGAGCTGGGCCAGCGCCGTTGCGAGGGTCGACCACGGATCGTTCTGTTTCCGGATAGAGCCCAACAATAGCGCAGTTTTCGGGACAGCAGGATGGGCCTTCAACATAGGCAGGGTTGTCGTATGAGGTCCCACCTCGATCCATGCGTCCACAGGAGCGACGTCGCTGCGCTGCGATAACGCGGAGATACCCTTCTCAAATAAGACCGGTTCGGCGCAGTGTCGCGCATAGTAGTCTGCGGTGAACACAGTGTTGTCTCCAGGAAGAACCACATCACCGAGTACGTTCGAGATGATAGGAATACTCGGCGCACGGATTGTGACATGCCCGGCCACGAGCGTGAGGTCGTCGAGCAGCGGCTGCATTGCGGCACTGTGGTATCCGAATGGGACTTTCAAGAGAATGTTCTTGCAGTGCACTTCGGCATCTAAGTGTGCTTTGAGAGCCTTAAGTTGGTCGAGGGGCCCGGACACGACACAGTCACTGTGGCTGTTGTAGCACGATATTGAAGCATCGGCGAAGTCGGACGAGGAATCCAGGATGCGCTGGAGAGCATCAGATGCCAGGTTCACCGCGATCATCCCTGTGGTTTCAATGGGACATTTCTGTACCATGAATCGTACACGGTTGGCGATGAGGGTCAGCGCGCCCTTCACAGTGAGGACGCCGGAGACCACTTGGGCAGCGTATTCTCCGAGGCTGAAGATGGGAGATCAGATCGGATCGAAGAGCGCCTCGGAAAATGGAAACACACCTATGGCCCACTACGACCTCCGGAACGATGCCCCACGACATCCACAGCTTGGCCAGCGCATACTCTAGTGCGAAAATCGCGGCCTGGTTCGCCTCGAATTCCTCCAACTGAGACAACCCGCTCCCATCGGCCTCGGGCGCTATGATCTGGACTACACCAGGGAAGCCCGACGCCGTCAGGAACGAGTGGCACTCGTCGACAGCCTCTCGGAAGAGCGGCACGGTCCTATAGAGCGTCGCGCCCATGCCCAGGTACTGGCCGCCTTGACCAGAGAACACGAACGCAATCTTGCCCTGAGCCTTCGGAACCTCCACACCAGACGCCGACTTAAGCTTCTCAGCTAATTCCTGCTTGTTCCCGGCGGTTACGGCGAGCCTGTGATCATAGATGCGGCGGCGGGCTGTTGCGGTATATGCGATATCTTGAAGAGGCGTATCAATGCTCGCGGCATCATTCAGCCAGTCGATGTACCGGTCACGAAGGGTCGACAAGGCCTCCACGGTTTTCGCCGATAGTCCAACAACGTACGCGGCCTGCGCAGGCGCCTGCAAACCGGGAGTAGGGGAGACAAATTCTTCCAGAATCAGCGCGCCATTCGAACCTGCGGCGCCAAAGTTGTTCAGAAGCGCCACACGGGTAGAAGCCTCTTCGGACGGATTCCAGGGCGCGTGAGCAGTGTCTATGACAGTATTATCGGAAAGGAGGTTCGCGATCCTAGGGTTGAGATTCTTCAGGGAGATGAGACGGGGAATGGTACGGTGCTGGAGCATGAGGAGCAGCTTGGCCAGGCCCGCAGCGCCAGACGCGGCCTCCAGATGTCCTATATTAGCTTTGACAGACGTGATATGCAAGGGGTTCTTGGCGGATCGACCCGTAGCAAAGACGCTCCGGATGCTCTCCAATTCGTTCGGGTCGCCCGCCTGCGTGCCGGTACCGTGGGCTTCGACGACGTTGACTCGACTCGCATCAAAGCCTGTCCTCTCCAGTATTCTGTGGAAGAGGTTGACTTGCGTCGGAGGATGCGGATGCGTGATGGAATGTGCAAGGCCGCTTTGGTTGACTTCCACGCCACGAATAACGCCGAGAATGTGGTCGTTCTCGGCTAGAGCATCGTCGAGACGCTTGAGCACGAAGACTCCGCAACCCTCGCTACGGGAGTAGCCATCAGCGGACGCGTCGAAGGCTTTGCATTGCCCGGTGGGGCTGAGGAAGTGACCCCTGTCCAATCCCAGGAACATCTAGAATGTGTGCGTCAAAGAGAGGACGACCATCCTGCATGAAGATGACACTTACGTCTGGGCTGGTCACAACGTTCACGCCGCCGGCCATGGCGGCGTTACAGTCCCTATTCATTAATGCACGGCAAGCTTGATAGATGGCGACCAAAGAAGAGGAGCACGCGGTATCGATAACGACAGAAGGGCCGCCCAGCTGCATTGCGTAGGAGATGCGCCCACTGAGGAATGCCCTCAATGTACCTGCGAACCGTCGTTGAGCTCATATGTTTGATGAACGATCCATGACACTCACCGGTGCTGTAGTAGACGTCGATGTCATTGCGCAAATTTTGCACATAATCTCCGGTTGCTACGCCAATGTAGCAGCCAATGGACTCCGGAGCGAACGTCGGAGTTGCGTGCGGGACGTAGCCGGCGTCCTCCATGGCCTCATATGCGGTGTGGAGAAGCACTCGGGCTTGCGGATCCATGCTCCGAGCTTCCCTAGGCGATATCTTGAAGAACTTGGTGTCGAAGCCGTCGGCATCGTCAAGGAAGTTGCCAGTATGCGCTTTCATCGTCCGCCTGCTATTGGAGCCGCTGTTGTAGTCCGAGACTTTGAAACGATGTTCAGGAATCTGCAACGATTGTCAACATTGTATATTCAAGGTAAAGGATGATGTGACGCACCTCAGAGATCGTGTTGATGCCTTGCTCAAGCACTTCCCACAACTTTGCGATGTTTGGCGCACCAGGCATGTTCACGGACATCCCGACGATAGCGATAGGCTCCTGGGCGGGTGCCGGGACGTCTTTGACATTCACTTTGTCCGGCATCGTTAGGTCTAGAGAGTGAACGTTGCCGTGGGGGAATGCGCGCTCCATACTACGCGTCAGGCCCGCCCCAGGACCGACGTTGATGAGTCGCACCGTCTGATCCTCAGGAGTAGCCTCGATGAGAGAACCGACAACCTGGTCCCAATTGACGGGTTGAATGAGGATCATGTCGACAATGGCCTCTGCAAAAGAGCCGCTGCCGTCTTTGTCGAGAAGCTCAGCACTGTAGGTGGATCGGATAGGCGTTCGGATATTAGAGTAAGATGGAAAGGTAATCCGGCGGCGAATAAGGTCTTGGAGAACTTCCTCACGCACGCCTCCAGCGTGGATCGGTGCGTGGTAGAGGGTGTCCACGGAGGTTTTGTGCACAGGGATCGACGACGGGAGGCCCGCCGCGAAGGATGCGAGAACATCCGGGCGGCCAGAAACTGTAACACAGTTTTCGTCTGTAATTGCTGTTACGTAGATCGAGGATAGATCGTCGTTCTGCAAGTTTTCGGAGTAATATCAGCAATTGCTTCGTAAATATAGATAACGAATGCGCCTAACCGATTGCATATAGTCTGATATGGCTGCTTCCGCCGCTTGTTTTCCAATCCCCAAAAGGACGAGACTCCATGGCCGCGCATCGTCGGCAGATGCACCTGCAGCTTGGAGGGCGGAAATGCGATACAATTGGGTACGAACGCCTATCCAGAAGGCCAGCCGGAATGCCGCAACGGAGTTTATCAGAAACTCCAAGGTCGACGAAGAGACAGCCACGACGCAGGCCGGGAGGATGCCTGAAGAGAATCCCAGGATACCAAAGCCATGTGCGCTATTCTTCTCGTGGATCGAAGAGAAGGAGGACGATGGTGATGAAGTTCCAGCGCCGGATTCAATGAGATCGAGATAACTCAGTGTCTGGATCAGAAATAGGGTCGTTCCGGAGATTATCGGGTTGAATGTATGCCGGTCCTGGGTCGCGGAAAGTAGGGATTGAGGACTATCAAAATCAGAAGGATCGACGCTGGTAACGTGTAGGTCAGAGGGCGATAGGGAAGCGAGTTCGGCATGAAGGGCTTCAAAGCAGGAAGTGAGGAGAAGTGATCCAGAAGGTGAGGACGCATGACGCAGGGCTCGCTGGCGGGTCTGAGGCGAATTCACAGCGGCAGTTCCTTGTCCGGCAAAGACGGGAACGTCGAAAGATTGCATGGTTCCGACGGTGCGTTAAGTGGGATAGTGGGAGAGCACGGGAAGCGCGATAATGAAGAAGGGGCGTGGCGGGGCCCTTTATAAGTTGCCAATTAGCAACCCCATCTACCAGGATACAGCGTACCGATCGGACTCGAAAGTCCGGACTAAAACACCGCAGCGCGCCCCTTCGCGGAGACAACGAACTTCCTGACGAAAATCCGACGTACACGCAGAGCGTGGGCAAGAGATCGGAGACACATTGTAGGCGTCAACCCCTACGAGCTGTATAGACCGGTGAAAACACCCGGTTCCGAGATGAAGGACTCCAGTCAGCGTTCAAGCTTCAAGCCCAAGCGCGGACCACACTAAAGTAGACAGTACATCTCCATAGTGAAGACGGCCGCGCGTGAGCCTGATATGCGGGTGGATGACCCTTGAAAAAAACACCCGGGACGGCTGTGATTTGCCGCAGGAAGACCCACCACAACGTGCGAGGAGGCAAGGGGGCGAAAGGCCATTATGACGAACATCGGAAACACGAAGGATCAGACTCACCATGCAGCATGAATAGGATAGGGGATGCGCCCAATATTGTCGGAGGGGAGAGAGGAAGCCGGGCATGGCTGGCTGTCATGTTGAGTGGTGGTCAAATTGAATTTCCCGAGGCGCTCGCCAAGTCGAGCGTCGAGGCTACCAGGACCCCGTCTCCAATAGGAAACCCCGATACCATTCGTGGTGGCGCTTTCGGCGCCCAACGACACCGCCTCCCCTCCCCGCCCCGCCCCGGGCCGAGCACTCTGCTCGATCCGCCCGCGATTGACTTTCTTAGTCTCGACCAGACGCCGCTTGCGCTCGGTATGCCCACCCATGACAGTCATCTTCGAATAATCTTACCCGGAACTTCCACGATCTATGCCCTCTCAGGGCTTGGAACGCTCTCCTACATGTCACGGCCCCCGCCCTGCATCCAGGTCTCAGAAATCAGGAAGTCGGTGGCCTTCGGTAGTTCAGAACGTTTACAGTCAGTGCTTCGCTCCGGCCATGCTTCGGTCATTGATCCCTATTTTTATGAGCACGCTCGGACTTGTGCAGGGGTTTCATACCATGTACTAACTCAGAAGAATTTAAATGTCCTCTTAGTCCCTCGGAATTGCGGTTGACGCTAGCGCAAAATGAACCTACACCCTTGGGGTACCGAGTACTCATACATTGCTCTAGCTCTGAATAATGCCGACTATCTCGTACAGGAGAAGAAACAGTCTTTGTTTTATTGATGCTCTATAGCCGCCGCAATCACATAGCCCTGCCGAAAATCTAAAGACAGACGCCAACCACTGTTCCCGGATGGGCTTAGACGACGAAGCCCTAGATATGCGTCATCAGCACAATCAGACTTCGCGATAAAGACGTGGGGACAGCTTACCCCGTTGACAAGGATGTTCTGCCCATTGATCCACGATGCGCCGTCAGACGCGAGGAACGCAACGATAGGGCCAATCTCATCTGGCCGGCCCAGGCGCTTCTCTGGCGCCAAACTGGCGATGAATTGGATCGCCTGCTCTGTCTTGCCCTGTCTGAACAGCGGCGTGTCGGTGGGGCCCGGCGAGACGGTATTCACCGTGACGCCCCGCGCGCCAAGGTCCTTCGCGAGCACGCGGCTGAATTGCTCAACGGCGCCCTTCGACGCGACGTAGACTAGCGCGTTCGGGAGCACGGTCGACGCATGCGTAAGCGAGGACGAGAAGAAGATGATGCGTCCGCCTGTCAAACAGAAATAAGTCCAACGCCGACGGCTGCATGAAGGGGCACTGACCTGACGGGATGAGGGGCGCGGCGAGCTTCGTGAGGAACAGGGGCCCCTTGACGTTAATGTTGAAGTGCGAGTCGAAGAACTCCTCGTCGATATCGGCGAGGACTTTGCTGCCCATGATGCCGGCGTTCAGCACGAGTACGTCGAGCTTCCCGAACGCCTTGATCGATTCGTCAAGTAGTGTCTTTGCACCGGCCGGTGATGACACATCCGCCTTGACCGAGACAGCGTTGCCCTTCCCTTCCGCCTTGATTGCGGCAACCACACCCTCCGCCGCCGAAGCGTCGTTGACATAGTTGACCACGACGCTAGCGCCGTCAGATGCGAGCTTGCGTGCGATAGAGGCGCCAATGGAGCGCGAGGAGCCGGTGACAATGGCGACCTTTCCGGCGAGTGCGAGTGCTGCCATTGTGGTAGAATAAGCGCGTGAAGATAAGACAGGGGTGTTGAGGTGTGTGTTGTGTGGGCTGGTAGAATGTCTAAGGCTTTCAAGCTTAGGTAGTCTTTATATCCAACTTAGAAGAGTATTGGAGTATCTGGGGCGCGTCGGAATGATAGTGGGAGGAGGAGAGAGGGATCCACCCCGGTGATCCATGCAAACTGCGGTCCAAGACCACAAATCAGTGCGTCTACGCAGAGTCCTGGGCGCCATAGGCCTAGAAGGGGTCAGCTTGAGTCGATGAGGTGGTCACCTTGCGCCAGAATAATCGGGATGTGGAGTGGATGGCGCCAGTCCAGGTCCGCTACGCGTGAGCCGACCGCAGTTGAAGCATACAGATCCACCGAGTGCGTCATAGAGTGGCTTTGGGGTGGCTCAAGAGGCGTTTTTCGACAGCTCGGAGTACAGGATAACCCGATGTCCGTCGTGAAAAGACTGCAGTGAGGGGGAACGGCCAATTGCAAGTTTGTTGCAAGTTTGAGCGAAGTAACCGCAAGAGACACGCGAGTCGCGTGACGCGACGAGGTGATTTGGCGCCCGGAGGCCGGCGAAAGACGTCCTCTCAACAAATCCTTCACTCTCTTTCAGTTGGGGCACAAGTAAAAACATAATCTGCTAACTCTATTTACTGTACCATGATATCCAGATCGTATGGTTCAAGTTGTCGAAAATCGTATAGGTCGACGGTACTAACTTATGGAAATCGACTCCGGGTCAAAAGCTCGGCCCGGTCCCCCCGTACCACTTGGCTGAGCGAAAGTCGGCATATTCGACTTGTATTCGACCCATGTTATGCAATCGCTCACAGAGTATGTACGAGAGACCCTAAGAGACATTGCTCCAGTGATTTCATTGACACACATGCAAGTGACAAGATGTTCTTCCTTGAAATTTTCAAAGATAGATGAGCGTTGACATTACATTACGACGCGGCATCCAAGGCTCTACCAATTGTCTACAGTATGGTGTAACCAATCAAACCAAGAAACCCTCAAAGTGCTTCTCGACATCCGCCCAAGCTTCAGCCCCAAAGCCAGCGACCTTCAGGCCTACGTGTCCATCCGGCCGCGCAACGATGATGGCACCTATCCTTTCATCCACCCCCCACTTGCTGTGCAGCTGGTGTTCAAACACCGCGCCAGCCTCTGGCGCGGACTGGCGGTACGGCGACAGCGTCGCGATGTCGTCGCAGTAGAAGTGCGCAGGGTGAAAGATGCGCGACGCCTCTGTGGAACCCGCGGAGCCAGCGCGAGGATACGCGCGATCCATGATCTCGTTCAGGACGAGCTTGTTCGAAGACGGCGTCGTGGTGATAACAGACACCCGGAAGAGCGAGTGCGGGCGCGCGGCGTGCTCACCCGTGATCTGGGGGATGTCATCGTATTCGTAGGTGTACAGCTGTCGGCCTGCAGGGATGGGTATCTTCGCGTTGACGGGCTTCGCGTGCCCATTCGCGCATCCATTCGTGAGTGCGCCAATCGGGTTCATAGTGAGATCCGGCTCGGGGCTCGGGGCTAGCAGACTTGGCATGCGCTTCGAAACAGGCTTGCTGAACACGTCGATCTCGCGCCCATACCGCCCAAAGATCGAGCCGTTCGTCTGGCGGATGTGTCCATCGAGCTGGAGAAGCCGATTGAGAGCGTCTGGCTTTTCAAGGTCACCAGCCAATACGTATATTGTGAAACGGCCATCAAAGCGCGGCTGGATCGAGACAGGGACGGTGTCCGAGACTCGCGTGACCTTGGCGGGGCGGGTGCGCGACCCGGTGGGGACGCCAGGTTTACCGACAACGAGGGTATCGACTTCGTTCGAAGGCGTGGAAATGAGGGTGCTGGGTTCGTATACGATGGAGGCACCTGCCTGATACTATGGAATCGATGCATGAGTATACTATTATTCATCTAATCAAGGAAGACCTACGGCGTAGTTGGCGGCCTGGAACAAGCGCAGTCTTTCAAGCCATTCTCCTGCCTCATCGGAAGAGAAGTCTTCCATGGTCTGCTTCTCGAGCCCCGCATAGAGCTCGACCAGCTTCCTGTCCATTTCGATGAGGTATTTCGCCACGGCGTAGCGCTCCGACTCGTAAGTTGATAGGACGTCGGGCTTTGCCAGGCCGTTCAGGACGAGTCCGAGCTTCCAGCCAAGGTTGTGTGCCTCAAGCACGGCGGTATTAAGACCCAGACCAGCTGGAAGGCATGTGGGTCAGTACGCATAACATATGATGACAGGCGATCTGCTTACCACGAGGGCTGTGGGTATGGCACGCGTCCCCCAAGAAGAATACTTTGTTCCGAATGGTATAGTTGTTAATTAAACGTTGGCCGACTGCGTAAGTGGAAGACGTCAAGAAAGTTTTCAGTCTGATGTGCGTGCTGGTGACAAACCGTCATAGGAAGACCACCAATTGACTTCGTCCCATTCGAGCTTGAAAGGCGCGAAGATCTCCTTGATCATCCGCGTCGCCTCCTCTTCTGTCGCCTCGTGCCTTGACTTTTCCAATTGGATATCGAAGCGCGCCGCTGGCTTGCCATTGATTGGCTCGCGCGGGATAATTAGGACAATGCCTTTCTCAGATCGGATGACGCTTCGCGGAGATAGACAAAGTTAAGAGTTGTGATAGGGGGCAAGGAAGAATGAAGGCACTCACGACAGGCGTTCCAGGTCTGGAAAGTCGCTTTTCAGCCCGACAGCATCGAGCACGCACCAGGTGACATGCAGCGCCTCCCCTAAAAGCTTGACACCGTGAGGTGCGGCCCACCGTCTGACAGCAGATCGAGCGCCATCACACGCCAACACGAATTTGGCGCAAACGATGCGCTCTTCGCCCGTCTTTACGTTCTGGATCGTGACGGTGCTTACGCCGTCGGGGTCACCCTCGGTGGGTAGTTCCATCGTAACGAACTTCCAGCCCCACTGGACTTCGAAGCCCTCGTTGTGCCGCTCAACATCGTGGATAAGGACTTGCTCGATGAGTCCCTGGCGGATACACAGAGCGTAATCCTCGTCAAGATCGAGAAACTCGGGGTAAAATCGCGCGAAGCCCGTGCGCTTGCCTTGGCCGCCTGATATCTCCCAGAAAGAACGGCCATAGAGCTTGCGCCCCATATGCTTCAGCTGCTCCATAGGCGCACCCAAGCTCTGCGGAATGTGTTCAGGGATGAGCATCGAAGCGATGACTGGCCCCTGACCTCCATAACCTCCATGGCTCTGCAATGAAACGCGTCAGACCTCCCGTACTCATGATCGGCGTAGTCAGTAGCATCGATTACGAATGGGCGAATGCCCATTCTTGCGAGAGTTACAGCAGACATGAGGCCGGCGGGGCCTGTGGGATCACTCAATGCTGCGATCACAAGCAGAAGAATCCTTTGACGACTCACCGGCACCTACTATAATCACATCGTGAACTTCCGCCATTGTGTGTCAGCGTGATGTAGATGATGTCGAATAAATGCCGGTGGAGTGTGTTGAGAAGAGAGGATGTGGTAGGGCACGATAGTCCGTTGCGCTTTATAAGATACACCCCTGCAGGAGTGATAGTATCTAAACGTGGACAGTATACGTACAATGAAAAGCTCATTTGCTTCAGAGAGGTGACGAGCACATGTTGGGTCGAATGAGGCGCCTGCCCCACTGAGGGTTCCGAACTTGAACTGACTTTCGCACAAACTCCGCACAAGTTTTCCTTGAGTGAAAGAAGATAGTGGAAGAACAGACAGACCAAAGGTGGGAAACAAGTACTAGAGGCTAGAGAACGCGGTAGAGGTGTGGGTGACTGGTGCCATGGTGCCAAATCATCTCTTGGAAGTATGACTCAAGACGCGACTTGGCTGGAAGATACTAGGCTCGAGCTCGTGCGTCGTATCAAGCCAAGAAAACCTGAGCGAGCGCATGCAGAGATATTCTTCGGAAAGCTGTGGAGAGGACCTCAGCTTACTTGGAAAACCGAGCAAGACGGAGATTTTGAGAATGACTAAGGCTCTGCGGCGGAGTCTGCGGGCCTGAGTCTGCCACTCTGCGCGCCGGCGAGACCGAGGTCTGTCACAGCTGCCAGTGGATGCCGCCTCTCCAGACACGCTGTAGATCATCTGCAGTCTGTGGCGTCCGCAATTTTAGGGACTTTAGACACGACGTACGAGTAGCTTTGAAGTGCGAAGGGGATAATAATTAGCCTAGTACGTGGATCGCTGTGGATCGCGTTAGCCTCGTATGTAAGCATTAGGCGCGCGTTGCAAAGACCTCTCTTCATCTCCAGACTCCTTCCTGACAAAAGCCAATATTTCCACAGGTCTGCACTTAAGCGTCGTCCGCCGACTCGTTGATCGTACAGTTATTCTAACTCTACTGCATCGATATCGCCACAGCCGAATGCAACGTATAATATCCCCCGTAGCGCCCTTCGGGTCACCTCCGTGCGTATCGATCAACGAACACTGACCGCGCCTTTGTAGATGTATCTTCACTTTACTGGGCGTCACTGGGACGCGAAGACTGGGAGTAGGAGGATCAGTGAAGAATATTCCAACGTTTCATTACTTCCTCCTATCACATATACCAACACTGCAGCACACAAAACCAATGGCAAGTTGCAACCTGGGGCCAGCCTGCTGAACCCATAGTACTGTCAATCTGGCATCGGCTTATCTCTGGCGAGTCCTGTGCTTCATATGTCTTACAGCGCTTCTGGTGGAGAGTGTTGTGGTTGTCACGATGCTAGACACGTTCATCTAGAGGTGTCAAACACCGTCATCTAGAAGCTGTCGTCACATACGAAGAGTATTATGAAGCAAGCTCCGTCATTGTTCCAAATCTCCAGCAATGCACCCTGCCCCCATGTTGAAACCGTCACGAAAAATTGGAGCGCGCGGCGCATATAGGTGCGCTCACACACGCTTTCTCAATGTCATACTTAGGCTTGCTCGAGTCTTCTCACAGGCGGCCTAATCATCAGCCGCCTGTCACCGAAGCTGAGGATGGTGTTCAACAAAGGGGCTGTCTTCGCCTATCAAGGGACAAGATTCTTACGAACAGTCCCTTCGCAAGTAACAAGTTTCAGCTGTTGGAAAGTGGCCGAGGCGACCCGAGTGTTTTCTCAGGACCAAACGACCCTTAGTCTTCTGGGGGGAAGTCGCCGCATTCTTTCGCCAATACCGATCTACAGTCGCTCGAAGGTTCGGGTTGTTCTTCTGACCGGAGATTCATTTGATGACGGAATTGAAACCAGTCCGAGTGCTGATCCGTCTACATTTCGTTTGTATTCTCTCCGTAGCTGGCCGGCTCTGCAAATGTCTTGTGCAACACTGCGGCATCGCTCCTGTACTTCTCAGTTACTCCGTGAGACACCACTCCGAGAATTCGGATTTCACAAAGTCCGTCCATCCATCTCTTTCTCCTTCATTGGACACAATCTCACCCACGTCTAGCACTACATACTGACCCTTTCATCCGGGCCTGCATCTATCCGGAGTTCACTTTACGATGGTTTGGTCGTTCTGAATTTTGCTTCGGCAATGCCTGGTTAGCCTAGAAGCCGACAAGCGGCGTTTCGCCGCCCACCAGAATCGTTTTTCTCTATCCTCCCTCGGACTCTACATAGACGCCTGTTGGCTGTGCACCACGCCTCAGGCGCCGAGGAGCTTCTCGGGTCCCATCTTTATGTCCGAATATGGCCCAACGCTGCAGCAATGCTGTCGGAGCCAGGCTATAAGTATCAATCGCCCTTTCTGTCGTCATTCTCAACCTCTCTTCTCGTCCAGACTGTCACCATGCCTTACCAGATCAATACTTTCATCCGACCCCACCTCAACTTGGGCTACGAATCAGCCTCATCGCGAGGCGTCAACTCTCTCCCCGAACTCATTCAATTCAACGCTCACTACAATCCCGACCATGTGTTTGGGCTGCAGATGCGCGTCGACGCTACTCCATGCAAAATGACCTTCGCCGAACTTCATGCTGCCATCGAACGCGCGTCTGCTTGGTTGGTTGGGTCCGGCGCAACCACTGGCCGTGTATCTCGCGATCAGAAGATAGCCCCAGTAGCGATCCTCCTTGGAAGTGACATTGGTATTTTCATATACATGGCCGCTTTGTTGCGTATAGGTGCGCCGGTAAGTCGGCAAATTTCAGGACTCCGTATGATCGCTTATCCCCAGGGGGTAACTTAGGTGTTGTTGCTGTCGGCGCGTCTGACGCCGGTTGCCATTGCCCATCTCCTAAAGGCAACATCGCCTTCTACTATTCTCGTCAATGCCCAAGTATCGCGCTCGGTGAAGGAGACGTTACCATTACTCAGTGATACGGCTTCTGCACCACGCTTCTTGGACGCGCTTAGCTACGAGGAACTTCTTCGGCCTGATCATCCCGATCTTCTTCGCCTACCTGTTCCACCCGTTTACTCAGCGTATCAATATGGCGACCTCGATGCCATCATCATGCATTCATCGGGCACGACTGGGCTCCCAAAGCCGATATACCATGCTCAAGCTTATCTCCTCATTTATGCCGCTTGTCACCGCCTTCCTGAGCAGAGGGATCCCTTCAGCTTCAATGTTTCAACTTTACCTCTTTATCATGTAAGTCCAATAGGTCGTTAGTGATTATCCGTGAATACTTACTATTCCACAGGGGTTCGGGTTACTTGCACCGTCTCTCGCTCTCTCCATAGGGATGCCATTCGTCCTTCCACCGGCCTCAATAATTCCAACAGCACGCTCTACCCTAGCCAATCTGGAATCTACGAATGCTAGATCGATGCTTTCTGTTCCATCCATCCTCGAGGATATCGTACGCCTTCCTGGGTCGGCCGGCCTACAGGCACTCAAGAAGCTCGACTTCATCGCGATTGGTGGTGCACCGATGAAGGAAACAGTTGGCCAGGAGTTGGTCTCGAATGGTGTCAAGCTCTTGAACCACTGGGGTAAATATCTTGCTCGCGGAACGCCATTACACGTGCTGACATCATTCCCAAGGTGCGACCGAAATTGGTGCAATCGCGCCTGTACAGCATATACCTGTCGGCTACGACTGGCACTATCTCATTCCCCGTGAAGATATCGGTTTAGAGGTCACCCAGCTCGACGATGCAGGGCGTACCTATCGCCTGATCGGCCATGCTCCGGGCTGGCCAGAGCCCTTCGTCGTACAGGACCTGCTGGAAGTTCATCCTCATGATCCGAAACAATTTAAGATCCTCGGACGTGCTGATGACTTGATTGTACTCGCGACGGGAGAGAAGGTGAGGCCGACGAACATGGAATCTACCATTGCGGAGCATCCCGACGTCAAGGCGGTCTTGGCTTTCGGAGATGGTCAATTCTCCCTTGGGCTACTGGTGGAGCTCGCGGTCGGCGATCGGGACGAGCAATCCTTACTTGCATCGCTCGAGCCGTATCTGGAACGCGGAAATTCTTTCATGGACAAGCATGCAAAGATTCCTCTCGACATGATCGTGTTCACTCGTGCGGACGCCAAGCCGCTCTCCAGAACGGACAAGGGCAGCTTGGCGCGGAAAGCCACGTTCTCCGCGTTCGACGAAGAGATCAAAGATTGTTACACCCGCGCTGATATGTCTCGTGCAGTCCCATTCCCCCTCCACACCGTTGACGATGGCTTCGCTCTCCTGACCGCCATCCGCAATCTCGTTATCTCGATCGTAGAGCTCGACGATCTGAGCACCTTTTCCGATGACGCAGACTTCTTCGAGGCGGGCATGGACAGTTTGCAGGCGAGCCGGTTGCGTCGGGCCCTTCTGAACGGGCTCAGGGTTACGAAGGGACTCGCAGCCCCTGTCGAGGACCTGGCGCCGGAGTTTGTGTTTGAGCATCCTTCTGTGAACCGGATCTACCGAACCGTGGCGCAGATCATGTCTGGAACGTACATCGCTGATGCGGAGACGAGCAAGGAGTCTCGCAGAATCGCGGCAATGGAGGAGATGTTGGAGCGTTACAAACAGGAGCTGACACGCTACGCCGACACCGCAATTTTGGCGCGTGAGGCTCGTGCTCGCAATGCTCTGAGGCCTACCGCGTCGGACAAGCGCGTTGTGCTCCTTACCGGATCGACCGGCAGTCTTGGCTGCATGCTACTCGCGCGTCTTTCCCGCGACCCCATGGTCAAGCAAGTCATTTGCCTCAATCGTCCGCAGGCAGGTGGAGCCGACGTCCATCAACGTCAAATTAACGCTTTGAAGAAGCGCGGGGCTTTCGTCGAAGAAGAGGGGTGGCAGAAGGTTGTGATCTATGAGGCTGACACGAGTCGACCAGACTTTGGTCTGCTGGAGGAGCAATATGCCCAGGTACGCCAACATTCATGTCCGACGCTGTCGGTTCACGCATAAGCTCATGTCTTGTCACAGCTCCTGACCTTGACCGATATCATACACAACGCCTGGCCAGTCAACTTCAACCGTACCTTGGCTTCGTTCGAAGCCCATGTGAAGGCTGTCTGCAACCTGACTCGCCTGTCGCTTCTCAGCGCCGCGGCCTACCCATCTGACGTGCGCCCCAGGCGTATTCTGTTTGCCTCCTCGATCGCCGTCGTTGGAAGATATCCAATTCTTCATCCTGACGGGCCTGTTGCTGTTCCAGAAGTCCCTCTTGGTGCTGCTGTCACGGCCGAGTTTGGCTACCCTGAGGCCAAATGGGTATGCGAACGCGTGTTAGAGGCAGCGTCGGAGTTGTACGGCGCTGGCGCTACAGACGAACCCCTCGTTCTCACATCGAGTGTCCGCATTGGCCAGATGACAGGTCCGGAAGGCACAGGCGCGTGGAATGAGAGCGAACACTTTCCCATAATTGTGCGTACATCGCAGAAGTTGCGGGCGGTCCCCGACCTTGACGGCGTAAGTGTTGCCAAGCTATGGCACGTCTTCCTTGCACTAACTCATTGCTATCAGTCGCTGTCTTGGATGCCTGTTAATCGTGCAGCAGCGGCCATCACCGAATTTCTGTTTTCGAAGGAATTCCACGCGTTGTATCACATGGAGAACCCATCCCGCCAGTCTTGGTCCGGCCTGCTCGACAATCTAGCAACCCTTCTGGGCGAAAGCGAGGGCCCGTTGCCTTTAATACCTTACCCGGAGTGGCTGGAACGTGCGCGAGCCTTGGGCTCCGACCCGGAGAAGAACACGGCGTTCAAGGTTATGGATTTCTTAGAGCATGACTTCCTTAGGATGGCGTCGGGCAATGTCATACTTGGGACTAACGTAGCGAAACAAGTATCTCCGACGATGGTCAAGAGCGTTGCACTGGACAGGAGACATCTGGCGGAGTACATCACGTATTGGAGAAGTGTCGCTGCGCTTGCATAGTACCCCCCCTTTTCACGAGGGGTGCACTGTAGACTCAATCAGATCTTAACTTGATATCTTTTGACTCGGCGACAGTAATGCTCATGATGAACATAGATTAATGCGCACCGCACTCATCCCTGCGAGATCCTCCGAATGCTGAATTCAAATGGTCAACGAGTCCACTTGAACCAGCTACTTGAACCTACTTGTGATTGAACTTCGACAGCGCGACGCGTGTTTGGTCACGCGTTGGACAGTCGCGTGCGTGACTTCCACGTGCTGGGAAAGACTGGGATACTTCACGTAATCAACGCGACGTGACGCTATTGTCCACGACTGCGACCGCGTCTTGAGCGCGACTCGATGCTCCTTCAACTGGACGCGAGGTCTTCAGCAATCCTGTTCACGAGATCAATTTGAATACTGCACTCGACACAACCTGACCGACTGCTGCTCAGAAGAGTGGTCACCTACGCAGGACATGGACGCCCCACAAGGTTCGGCGACGACGGCGCGAAAACGCAAACGAAAGCCAGCGGACATTCCCGCAGAACAAACTTCCAAGAAGACGCGTCGACCTCCAGAGAAGAGGAAAGCGAAGGGAAAAGAAACAGAGAAAGACCAAGATGATGGATGGCCTGACTACTTCAAGGATGTGCGTGCTGTCTGATGATGATCTCCCCTAGTCGCGAGCTGACCCCTTTCACAGTTATACAAAGTAGGCAGCCCTATAATGCCCACTCTAGAAAGGCTTTTGACGAATTCTTACTACCCATTTACTAGGTGTTTAAAGTGAGTAAAGCTATATGCTGCCGATGTATGGTTGCCCGAATGATGGAACTCGCAGGCTTTGAACACGGTCCTGGCATTCTGCTCATCTCGAGGCCATTTGGCAACAACGTTCAATACCGTCCGTGCCTCTGTTGAGAGTCTGACCAAAAAGTGTGTACTTCTCTCAATTGCGCGTGCCTTGCTGATGCCTTCCATGTCAGACCGCTCGATTTGTCCAAGGTGGCGGAGATCAAGTACGCTCTTCGTAGATTTCAGCGCTGTGGAAAAATGGATCTCATATGTTCCCAGGGCTCTTCTACCAGAGATTGTCAATTTTGCCTACACGCCCAAAATACAGCTACGGATAAACTCCAATTCACAACAAGGCAACAACCGTTATCCAGATTACAATCGTGACCAACAAGCCAGCACTTCTAGCTCCACACTCGGCGTCCCTTATGATGACGATGAACATGTACTCGTTCTCGAACTCGAGGACTGGGTGAAAGGAAGCAGAAGTGTACAGCCTGAGTGGGCATGCAAGCGTAGTCCCCTTAATATCCAACTCACACGTCACGCAGGGCGCTTGTGTTGCCACCGGCAATGACTCCACAAGCAGTTAAGAAGCTGATCGAGAAAAGAAACGCAATGTTCGCGAAAGCCGTCAACGAGTAAGATGCATATCTGCAGCTGGAAACGAGTTTCTGCGAACATGACCTTATCGACAGACTCTACGAAGCATTTGGCGAAGTCGAAGATCCCGCAACTTTGCTACAGGCGGCTGCGCGCGATCATCTACCTGTCAATCCATATGCGAATGGCAAGGATAAACAAGATCTGAGCATTCCAGATCCAGAGCACAGGCCTTCGATCGATGAAGTCATAACCGAGATTCAAGAGCAGTCATGGTATTTCAACCAAATTGCATACAGGAGAATTTTTGAAGAAAAAAGCGGGCAGCTAGGCACGTGTCCCTCCCTCAAGAATCTCTGTTGTAGCTTACGAAGGTTTGCAGGCGTCCTTGGTCCTCCGCTGTCGCCTGCTGTCAGCAAGGCCCTCCAGGATGCCCGTAAAATCACTTCCTTATACTCACATCAGGTCGAGGCGATCACTGCGCTTTCTGAACGGAAAGATGTCATCGTCTCGACGAGCACAGCGTCTGGAAAATCGGTGATCTACCAGGTTAGACGTGTCCGTCGATTTCAGAGCCACGAAACTGATTTCCCCTCAAGGTGCCACTTCTGCGCTTTCTGGAGGAAGACGAAGATGCGAAAGCCATATTCATATATCCAACAAAGGCGGGTACATCGTTCGATTGTCAGTTCCATGTTCTAAGATTTCACCCTTAGGCTTTGGCTCAGGATCAAAAGGCTGCTCTCGAGCAGCTCTTGTGTGCCTGTCCCGGCCTGGAACACATTCGCGTTGCAACGTACGACGGAGATACGCCGCAGGATGCGCGACCTGGTAACTAATCTCACTTTGACACGAATACTGAATTCACGTCCTTTCAACAGTCATCCGAGAAACAGCGTCCATTATCTTCACCAATTTTGTGAGTGCCGTGGTACTTTTACTCCTTCGGTTTACTTAAACAGTGTATTCAGGATACCATACACGCATCTATTTTACCCCATGAAGAGCGCTGGAGAAAGTAAGTTTTCGTCACCCCTGTCTTTTGCAGCGACTTACAGCGTAGTGATAAGATATCTGAAGAATCTCAAGCTCGTCGCAGTAGATGAGCTCCATTATTATCATAATTTGTTCGGAAGGTATGTTACGACCCAACTCATATTTGAGTTATCAGCTTACCACAACTCACCCTTCAGCCATGTCGCTCTGGTCATGAGGAGATTGCGCCGCATTTGCGCGGCTGTGGGAAGTCTGTACTGTTCCACCTGTGATTGCCCCTTCGCACTGACGACTAGCACAGATAGGCGAATACGATTCGTGTCATGCAGTGCTACTATCTCGAGTCCAAAGGAACACATGAAGGCAATATTTGGCCTAGACGCACGTATCAACAAGCATAGCCTTCTCTCACATTTGCTGAAAATTTCATCATCAGGACGTCGAGGTAGTGACGGAGGATGGTGCTCCGTCCGGCCGGAAGGATTTCCTCGTATGGGAACCAGCGACACCACACGTGCTGGCAGAAACCATCGAGTTGATGATATTTCTCATGAAGCGCGGCGTTCGTGTCATTCTCTTTTGCAAGGCGAGTCGCTCATCCTTGCTCCGCGTCTTGCTCTTACGCTGGTCGCGCACTTTATAGACACGAAAGGCATGCGAGCTTGTAAGTGGCCAATCCTCTGGTATGTGGCGTCTATGGCTAACTTTCACAGGCCATGAAAACCATCCGAACAAAGCTCAGTTCAGAAGGACGGTACGACATTTTGGAGAGGGTAATGCCTTACCGAGGAGGTATGTTACTCCTCCAAGTTCCGTGAGTAGTACTTACGTTGGGTTTCCAGGCTACAACCAGGACGAACGTCGTAAGATAGAATACGAAGCTTTCTCCGGGAAGCTCCTGGGCCTCATCGCCACCAACGCACTCGAGCTTGGTGTCGACATCGGCGTCCTCGACGCGGTGCTCGTACTGGGTTTCCCTATCAGCGTCGCCAGCCTCGTAATTCAGCCGCTTACCCCCGGCTTTAGATTTTCTAACATATATATCTTCTAGCGACAACAAATTGGCCGAGCCGGAAGACGGGCGCGCGATGCGCTCGCCATCTTGATCGCAGACAATCCACTCGAAATGAACTTCCTTCAAAACGCGGATGACCTATTTGACAAACCGACGAGCCAACTTATCGTAGATCTGCAGAGCAGGGTCGTCCTCGAGGGACATCTGCAGTGCGCTGCGCAAGAGATGCCGTTGTCGGTGGAAGACGATAAGTGGTTCGGTCCACTGATGAAGGAAATTTGTGACGCGAAGCTCAGGAAGGATAAAGATGGCTGGTATGCGGCGCTTCTATGTCTGAGCCTTCATGCGCTGACGAAGAGACTTATGGAATGAAGGTACTACACCAATCCGAAATATCTCCCGTATCCTGCGAAGGAGGTGTCGATCCGCGGTGTCGAAGAGGACAAGTACCACGTCATAGATCTGACGAAAGCTCGCGACCCAGGCGGATCACCTCGCATATTGGAAGAAATTGAAGTCTCAAGAGCATTGTTCGAGCTTTATGAAGGCGCTATCGTGAGCTGTCCCGCCAGCGAGCACTGGAGATCCCTCGCTAACTATGTCTATCGTAGTTCATCCATCAGGGGTTAACTTTCTTGGTGAGTCGTTTGTGTCAGTGAGCTTACTTATGTCCTGACGGTGCGTGCCCAGGTGAAAGAGATCAGCCACGATGCGAAGCAGGCGAAGGTTATAAGGACCGACGTTAACTGGATCACAACGCCGAGGTTCGAATCACTCCCTTTACTATTTCACGAAAGCTCACAACGACCACCTTGCAAATAATAGAGACTTCACGTGCGTCTACGCCATTATATCACATATAATCTGACCTCACGTCTTTGAGCAGCAATGTGGATCCAGTGCAGACGTTCCGGATCAGAGAAATACAAGGCTCACCGCAAAGAGCTTACTATGGACGTGCGTCTCGAGTTCTCTGAATTAACAATCTGCTCTCTGACACGATGACACAGGCGTCGACGTAACAACGATGGTGTTCGGTGCGTGTACACAATCACCCTCTACAGCATACACAACTGATGGCCTGCTCGCCCCCAGGCTACTTGAAGATCCGGTACGTTCATCGCCCGCATCTCCAGCATGCCGCTGACACAGCCCGCCTCTAGCAACGAAAAGATCCTCGACGTCGTCGACGTCGAGATGCCGCCCTACGAGCGCGTGACGACCGGAATGTGGTTCGACGTGTCGCCGGCGGCGATGCGGGTGATGGAGCGGACGCGCATCAACCCCGCCGAAGCGATCCACTCTGCGGAACATGCATTCCTCGGCCGCTTCGCGATGGCGGCGGATCTGCGCACGGAATGCAAGGCTCCGGAGAAAGAGTACATGGCCGCCGAATCGAAGCGCAAGCGGCCCGCTAGGTGCGTCTTGTGGTCATGGGGTTCCATTGCAGAACGCGGCTGACGGGGCGGTTGTTTGTGTAGATTGATATTCTACGATGTTGCGCCGAAGGGCGCGGGCGCTGCTGCGAAGGCTTTTGATCACGGTGCGTGGTCGCGGATATGGATGTCTGCCGGTGTGCTGACTATGTGTGCAGCGTCCGATATCCTGCGCCGCACGCTCGACATCGTCAACGCGTGCCCTTGCCTTGAGGGCTGCTTCAACTGTGCGTCCCCCTCCCTCTGGTTCCTCACTAGCTAGGAAACGCTCACCTGTTCTCTAGGCATCGCGAGCCATGCTTGCAAGGAGAACAACTCCGTGAAATCAAAGTTCGGCGCGCAGCTCGTGTTGAGCGACATCTTGGGGGTGCCGTTCCTCTTTGAAGAAGAGGATATTCCGCCGATGGCGATGAGATCGTCAGACGGTCTGCGTGTCACGGTGGTGGATGCACCGAGCGTCGGGGTTGCGCAGGGCGTGCAGGTAGAGAAAGATAATGAGAAAGTCACGTAAACTATACCAGTAGCATTGTAGTATTTGTTAAATATGAGCTGCCTCTGGCGAATCTGCGAGAAGATGCCGTCGTCTCGAGTTCGGCATGATTCCGTAGCAACTCCAGTTTGTGGAAGAACATCGTTGCAGCGCCATGATCGGATGACCTTTCGCAAGGAGATTGAGCAATGCGTAATATGAGAAGAGATATCCATCGCAGACGAAGGGCGAGGAAGACTACCAGCGTGTAGTCGAGTGTCCACATGCGCGCGAGAGGGTATGTACAGCCATGGCGGATATGTCAAAGGTGGGGTGCGTATACTAGAGAAAGGGAATCAACATCACTGCCCTTATATAAGTACCAGCGAATGCTGAGCTTATCAGGACTCGTGGCAGGACAGGGAGATGTTTGAATGCCGCGCGGGGGGGGCACAAGGGCTTGGGCTGGCCGTCTTAATGAAACCCGGGTCGAGCGACGATCGCGATTCAACGCTAGCGACGTCCCGGCGGCGAGTGGACGTCGATCGTGAACCGGCGAATACTTTGGTCTTCGAGGACGAGATGAGGGGCGAATCTGAACAGGCGATGTCTTTGTTGGTCCGGTGACCAAGTTCAACGCCCTCTGTCGTCTGCGCCCCTGTATCCTAGAAAACATTCCCACTTGATCTCTCTAATAGCGCCTGGTGACGGTAGCAGGGTTGAGCGTGGAGTGACGATACAACGGTAGATTGGGGCCTACCTCGTCACACGAGTGAGAGTCGATGTCCGTCTGGCGTTGAGGGAGTGACTGAATACTGTCGTACATCATCAAATGGGCAAACAAGGGACCACAATGGAAACACAGAGTTGGAGGTCAGCGATACTGACAGCAACGCGCGTTATGACGACTCGGAAGGGTGGGAAGGCCGTTTTGATGAAGCCCGGATATCGCGATCTGCTTGTGGTGGAGGAAGTTGGTGACGATGTCGCGCCTAGGCGCAATTATGCAGTCGATCGTAAACCGGCGAATAAATAATGAGAGAAACGTGGATGTCATGTTTGGATCTGAGCCGAAGTCGATCCAAAGCAGGTGAGTGAAGTTGAGAGCATTCCCGAGTGTCTAGGGAAGTGTGATCACCCTCTGCGGGTACCCTAAATACCAGAGATGTGAGTTGTGGGCCAGGGAGAGAGTCAGGCCCGGCTGCGAGTTTGTTTACCTTGCGGCGGGGGTGTCGAGATGTCGATGAGCTGATGTGCAGATGTTGAGTTGTGGGTATGATCGGGCGTCGGATCTACCCGCGATCAAAACTCTCCCACGAGGCCACGACCCATCGATCCACCGAGCGCCCTGCAGCACCCAGCCGATGCCCGACAACATCTCCACATGTCTCCTGGAGAGAAGCTGTCGTACAGCCATCAGTCACCGATTCTATGAACGACATCTACCCTTCATACAGCGTGTCTGGCGTTCTCGCAAAGGGCTCATTGAAACACGGCATCGCATACAGCGAGACGCGAGGGGGTAAGATCTGTGAGCGGAGATACATTTAGCAGATTGCCCAGCGAGTCAGGGACGTGCTAGCCCTTAGCGCGCCGCGGTGTTCCTCTCTGATATCTGCATGATACCCTCCCCTGCCTTCCTTCCTGCCACCATCCTCTGCCTTCTCCCCTCCTCCAGCTGGCCATACGACCTGTAGTGCCCAGACTTCATCTGTGCACATTCTGTCGGTCGCCATGTCCTCAGAAGGCGATGTCACCTACGCAGGGCCCGACATCGAGAAGAAAGCATCCATAGCAGAGTCGGTCCAGAGCGGCAGCCATGGCGGTCCCGTCCCCGTCAGCTTCTACCACCAGGACCGCGACAAAGTCCAACGGTCGCTCAATGGCTGGCATATACAGATGTGCGTCTCCTTACCCGTCCCAGTTCCCACTTTACTGATCGTCGGCGTGCGCTTTGCAGGTTCGCTGTACGTCTCTACGGCGTTTTGCACGCATATATGCGTCTATGCTGACCTCTGACGGTGTCCCGCAGATTGCTGGAGTCATCGGCACAGGCCTCTTCCTCGGCCTGGGCAGCCTGCTCACCGTGACAGGCCCTCTCGGTGCTCTCATCGTGTTCACCCAAGTAGGCACCGTCGCATTCACGTACGCGCTGCCCTCCATTTGCTCCCTATCCTGCACGACCGCTAATGTCGTTCCCTCACACCGCATAGATCCCTGGCTTCTATTACCGAAATGGCTGCCTTCGCTCCTATATCAGGGTCGTTTTCTCATTATGGTCAGTGATCGGGCCTTTGGATCTCCATGCGGGTGTTTGAAACGGCCTGTGTCCCACTCTACAGCGGCTCGGTGGGTAGATCCGGCACTTGGGTTTGCGGTGAGTCTTTCAGATGCTTGCTCGCTCGGAGCCCCAAGGATCTGAATTTTTTACCCTTACAGGTTGGTTGGGTGAGACGTTTCGTTCAATTCCCTACGCTTTATTCTAACCGCGCATGTCTCGGTGGTGTCAGAATTATTTCTATGTAAGTCAAGTCGGTATCTTCGTCTTGATTGAAGCTGATTGTTCATAGACATGTGCTATCACACTGCCAGGAGAAATTACGGCTGCGGCAGCCCTGATAGGTTACTGGGATCATAACGTACGTCTGCCGTCGTTTGGAGGGACGCATTTTTGAACCTTCATCCTCTTACGCCGCTACGATCCAGCCCGATCATGTCGCGATTTACGTAGCAGTCATCATCGTGGTTGTTTATGCCGTCAATCTTATGGGGGCACGGTGAGCGCTCGAAGTCATCCGCATGGAAGAGCAGGGACAGAGATCTGACATCATCTCTTGTCGCTGATAGATTTTTCGGCAACAGTGAGTGTCCACATGCAGCCGCATAACCGAATGCTCACTTTCTACAGCCGAGATTGTTTTCGGTACTTTGAAGCGTGAGTTATACCTTTTTGTTGTTACTGCTGTACTCAAACGTACGCAGTGATGCTTGTGGTCGGACTGGTAAGTGTAGATAGTGGCTTGTTCTCGCTTACAACTCACCCGGCTGCCGCCAGGTCATAGGCGGGTTGGTCATCACCAGTGGTGGAGGCCCTGACCATAGGACGTAAGCTTATCTCCATTTCGCCGCGTAACCCTACTTATAACGCTTCTTTGGATCGGCAGGCGTGGATTCCAGGTGACCCTTCTACTACGCTATGCGTGCAATATGAACATGTTACGAACTTCTGGCAGTACTGGCGGCATCCTGGGCCCCTCGTATCATGTACGTTTTGCGTCATCGCTTGCACGCGACATACTCACTGAACAATCCCCTCAGCTCTCGAGCCAGGGGCGCGCGGCCGCTTCATCGGCCTGCTCCTGGGCATCGTATATGCTGCCTTCTCCATGTGCGGCATGGAGATTGTCACTCTGTACGTCGCAGCCGTGTCCTAGCTGGCCTCCTCCTGACCCCAAACTTCCCCCAGCGCCGCCGCCGAGACGCGCAATCCGCGCAAAAATCTTGTCAAGGCCATGCGCACCGTATTTTTCCGCATCTTCATCTGCTACGTGAGTTCCTTACGCCCCGCCAATGATGGAGATTAGAGACGCTGACGGACGCCGCGGCAGATTCTCACAACGTTCATTATTGGGCTGCTCATCGCGTCCAACGACCCGGATCTGTTCAAGTGCGTCTTCCCGCACTCCGGTCTCTTATTTCTCAGGCGCGCGACGGCTCACTTCATGGCGCGCTGCAGGAAGACAGGTAACGCCGGCCAGTCCCCCTTCGTGCTGGTGTTCAATCGCGCCGGCGTCAAAGGTGTGTCCTCTGCCCCAACTATGCGCCGCAAACCTGACCCGTGTCCTGGTAGTGCTCCCGCATATCGTAAACGCGGTGGTGCTGACGAGCGCGTTCTCGTCGGCGAACGGCATGCTGTTTTCAGCGTCACGCCTCCTATTCGCTCTGGGCGTGCAGGGCCACGCCCCGCGCTTCGTGACGAAGGTCTCGAAGTCGGGGCTGCCGTACGTCGCGATAATCCTTGGGGTGCGTGGGCCTGTGTGTCATGGCGGGTCTGAGGGCCACAGGGCTGATTGATAGTCGGCAGGGTCTGCTGTCGTTCCTGGCGTTCTTGAACGTCAACAATCATGCGGGTCGAGTGTTCAAGTAAGTAGTGCTTTACGGCTGGTCGAGAGTCGCGCTGACGGTGTTCTGTGTAGTTGGTTTGTGAACCTCAGTGCGTGCTATCTATAATCCCAGCCGTTTCATTTCGACTGACCTGACAACGCTCAGGCGCCGTGGGGAGTCTTATCAAGTGTGTGGTTCCATCTGTCGCTAACACGGGTGGCGTCCTTACCGCTGGGTTCTTTTCAGCTGGATGATGATTGGCATCACATATCTGCGATATTGTGCGCTGAGTGCCCCTGAATATCTCCTATCTGTGGACTCACCACCTTGCATATAGACTATGGTTTGAAGGCACAGGGCATCAAACGCGAAGGTATCTACGGCGTCTACCGCTCACGGCTACAGCCCTATGGCGCGATGTGGGTTATCTTCTGGTACGTTTCACAATAAGAAAAGCACCGTCGGCGGTGTCCCAAATACTTGGTACAGGTCGCTGTTCTTTATCCTCACGAGTGGGATCTCCGTGTTCTGGAGCTTCAACGGCCCTGATTTCGTCGCCGCGTGTACGTGCGCCTTCTTCCCCGTGGCGTCCTCGCGCCTGACTCCCCGCACGCAGACATCAACATCCCAATATTCGTGTTGCTCTACGTCGGCTGGAAAGTCTACAAAAGGACGAAGATCGTATGTTCCTATCTCATCCCCCACCTATCGTCTCTTGCTAAATCGATACGCCACTGCCCTAGGTTCCACTAAAAGAGATGGATTTCGTCACGGTAAGTCCCACACCTAGCTTCTGACATGCGGGAGCTGACCGGCGCGGCGCAGGGTATCCCGTCCGTAGAGGAGACGGAGGAGGCAGGTTTCGTCGAAAAGTCCCGCGGATTGCGCAAGGTCCGCGACTTCCTGTGACCCGCGGCGCGGCATTTGTGCTCGGAGGTTTGGCTCGGTATACCCTGCGGTCACGATTCCCGTCTTCGTCTTCCCCTCGCTGTCCTCGTTGCTGTTGGCTTCTGCATGGTTCTATCTGTAAATATATAGTATGCTTGCTATCACACATATCTTAATATATGCATGGTCTATCCGTTCCGTTCAGGTCCGCGATAACAGCCCCGAGAGATACATATTCAGTGGGCTCTAGTACTTGGGACCTGCGTCGGTCGCAGTCCGTCAAGTTTATATTCACTAGCCGATCGGACAGGCACATGCACCCGATCATCGCACGTTTGAGCAGACTTAAGTGGCGATTAAGTACTTATCGCAGAAGACCCGGAACCGTAAAGGAAGTCTTACTATCCCAGCAGAGGAGCTCTGAATACCCTATAGTAATGACTACATCACCACATCGTAAGCATAAATGAGGTAGTGGTAACCTGGGTAGTCGACCCGCCGGGGGCTCGTCGTATCGTCTATGAGCCGCGTCGCAATTTTGGAAGACACGAACCGCAAGCTGTTAGGAGTGTCGATGGCTTGCATGAGTGATTCAAGGTGCATCGCTTGGCGTGACAGTCTCAAGTACACGTTGGTGAACGAGGGCGATGGCCTGCATGAAAGGTTTGCGAGCGCAATAGGATGGAATGTACGCAAATTACAAGGGATGGGTGATGCCATAGCGGTCTGCAATACAAAAAAGGACGGAAAGACAGTTCATGCATCAGAGGGGAATCGAACCCCTGGCGGGTCGATGGCAACGACCCAGGTTACCACTACCCCACTGATGCTTGCCCCAGTTGAGCAAGAGACATACCCTGATGAGAAAATTTCTCGCGTCAACTTACAAGATAACTTGAAATGGACTTTATCTCGGCAGTGAATCACAATGTTCCCCTTAGTGCATGACTCTCTCTCTGATGGCTGCCTTTCGCGTGTTGGTTCCCCACTTGAGCAACATACTGGCACGTACGTCGCAAAGATAGTTGGGGTTGGATCCCTACTTAGCAACAAATTGGCATGCACATTAGTCTCCCAAAGCCAGTACTTACAGATATTTTTTGAACCTTCGCAAGCTCTGGATATTTCTATCTGACGTCTGCTTTCTAATGATGGGCCTTGTGTATTGGTTCCAGTCGTGCATCACGTGGAGGGACCAAACAAACCATAAGTTGCGAGGCGCGTCTGTTGATCAGCGCGTTCCCGCGTACACAGACACCGCTTGCCTCAGACCGCCATGGCCCTACCACACTCTTTTGCTTAGTGCACGCTCCACAGCTTGATACATCTATTTATCTATACTATGTCTGGTATACCCCCGCCGTTCGACTGGTCCAAACGATCACACTTCAAGTGGAACACCGAGGAAGGCCGCGAGAAACTCCGTGACCTCGTCTCCCCTTCCGTTGGCTTCAACCCCGCGGAATTCCAACTCAAATGCTCCGCGCACATCCTCGACGGCACGGACGTTTTCTGTATCTCAGCCACGGGCGACGGGAAGTCTGCCCTCATCTATATCCCGGCTATTGCACGGAAGGGTACCATCACTCTCGTGATAATGCCGACCAACTTCCTCGAGAGTGATATGGTGCGTGTGCGACATCTCGTTTCTACTTAATCTCACTCATTACAGGAGAAGAGCTTGAAGAAGCGGGGAGTCCATGCCTTGACGCTCAATGCAGAGACACTCGCGGCGGCTACGCGAGACGGACGCCAACTCTGGGAGGAGGCGAAGACTGGGCAGTACCCGGTCATTCTGTTGGCGCCCGAGACATTGCGGACCGACGAATTTGGTGCGTTCATCTTGGACGCGGGCGTGAGGGCGCGCTGGGGAACCACAGTGGTCGACGAGTCGCATCTAGTGGTCGACTGGGGTGTGGGCTTCCGCCCGCTCTACTTGGACATTTGGTCCCTCCGAGCCCGGGCCCCGCCACATCATGTCATGGTCGCGCTCTCGGCATCTGTTGAACCGGGTCGCCAGATGGCAGCAATCATGACGGCGCTCGGTTTCGACAAGGACCGGTACCATCTCGAGAAGCGAGACTGCGAGCGCCGGAACGTGGATTTGATCTTTCGCGTGATCATCCACCGTCGAATTGCATTGTGGGCTGCATTCTCCATCCTATCCATCTCTTTCTGCACCTTCCCTGGGTCCACGTCCTCCCCTTTCTCGGTGGATCTAGGGATCTTCGGCTTTCCATCTCGATGTGAGTACATGAGATCGACTATGTCCTCGGCTTTGATCTTCAGACCTCCCTTGAGAAATTGGGAGACCATGGCAGCATGAAGACGAGATCGCCCCCGCTCATCCCGTGCTGTCTGCCGGAACAGTCGTCGTAAAAATTCGCCGAGAGTCCATTCGGCATTCTTCACTGTGAGAAGGATGTCATCGAGCTTCGTCTCGTCATCTCTGGGGTCGTTTAGCTGATGCTTCGAAGCTATTTTGACCCATGGTACCCCAGTTTGCAGTTCGACTTCAGGCATAGTAGGGGTAGAAGATAGCAATTTATTTCAAAGGCCGCAGGAGGTCAACTCCGTCGTACTGAGATACCGCTGCCCACGTTCCTGCACCACTAGCACTGCCTGCATCCAACCATTTTTCCACCCTGTTTTCCCAGGAAAAATGGTAGCCCTCCCCACCTTTTTCCTAGCTAAAACGTAACCATTTTCT